>JAWUZG010001255.1:0-53293 GCA_036785705.1 Acanthornis magna
AAATGCTAAATCCTAAATCCCAAATCCCAAACCCGAAACCCCAAATGCTAAATCCTAAACCCCAAATCCCAAATGCTAAATCCTAAACCCCAAATCCCAAATGCCTTCTCCCAAACCCCAAACCCCAAACCCGAAATCCCAAATGCTAAAATCCTAAATCCCAAACCCAAACCGAAATCCCAAATGCTAAATCCTAAACCCCGAATCCCAAATGCTAAATCCTAAACCCCAAATCCAAATGCCTTCTCCCAAACCCCAAACCCCAAATGCTAAATCCTAAATCCCAAATCCCAAACCTGAAATCCCAAATGCTAAATCCTAAACCCCAAATCCCAAATGCTAAATCCTAAACCCCAAATCCCAAATGCCTTCTCCCAAACCCCAAACCCAAACCCCAAATGCTAAATGCTAAATCCTAAACCCCGAATCCCAAATGCCTTCTCCCAAACCCCAAACCCAAACCCCAAACCCCAAATGCCTTCTCCCAAATCCCAAACCCAAAACTCAAACCCCAAACCGCCAACTCTAAATTCTAAACCCCAAATCCCAAATGCCTTCTCCCAAACCCCAAACCCAAACCCGAAATCCCAAATGCTAAATCCTAAATCCCAAACCCAAACCCGAAATCCCAAATGCTAAATCCTAAACCCCGAATCCCAAATGCCTTCTCCCAAACCCCAAACCCAAACCCCAAACCGCAAACCCTAAATGCCTTCTCCCAAACCCCAAATCCCAAACCCCAAACCCCAAACCCAAACCCCAAACCCAAACCTGAAATCACAAACCCCAAACCCCAAATCCCAAACCCCAAATCCCAAATCCCAAATGCTAAATCCTAAACCCCAAATCCCAAACCCAAACCCCAAATCCCAAACCCCAAACTCTAATCCCAAACCCCAAACCGCGAACCCTAAATCCTAAACCCCAAATCGCAAACCCTAAATGCTAAACCCCAACCCCCAATCCCGTTGCAGCCAAGAAGCTGCCAAAGAGCGAAGCGCAGAGCGCGGGCGGCGCCGGGGGCCGAGCCCGAGGCGTGGACCTGCACGAGCAGAGCCCCCAGAGCCGCGGGCAGTGCTGCAGCAACTGAGGGGACAGCGGGGGACAGCGCGGGGACAGCGTGGGGACAGCGTGGGGACACAGGGACAGCGTGGGGACACTGCGGGGACAGCGCGGGGACACTGCGGGGACAGCGTGGGGACACTGCGGGGACAGCGCGGGGACACTGCGGGGACAGCGTGGGACACTGCGGGGACACTGCGGGGACAGCGTGGGACAGTGTGGGGACACAGGGACAGTGTGGGACAGTGTGGGACAGTGTGGGGACACAGGGACAGCGTGGGACAGCGTGGGACAGCGTGGGACAGCGTGGGACAGTGTGGGGACACAGGGACAGCGTGGGACAGCGTGGGACAGCGTGGGACAGCGTGGGGACACTGCGGGGGACAGCGTGGGACAGCGTGGGGACAGCGTGGGGACACTGTGGGGACACTGTGGGGACAGTGTGGGACAGCGTGGGGACACTGCGGGGACAGCGCGGGGACACTGCGGGGACAGCGTGGGGACACCGTGGGGACAGCGTGGGGACAGTGTGGGACAGCGTGGGGACACTGCGGGGACAGCGTGGGACACTGTGGGGACACTGTGGGGACAGTGTGGGACAGCGCGGGGACAGCGTGGGGACAGTGTGGGGACAGCGTGGGACACTGCGGGGACAGCGTGGGACAGTGTGGGGACACTGCGGGGACAGCGCGGGGACACTGCGGGGACAGCGTGGGACACTGTGGGGACAGTGTGGGACAGCGTGGGGACAGCGTGGGGACAGCACGGGGACACTGTGGGGACAGCGTGGGGACAGCGTGGGACAGTGTGGGACAGTGTGGGGACAGTGTGGGACAGCGTGGGGACACTGCGGGGACAGCGTGGGACACTGTGGGGACAGCGTGGGACAGCGTGGGGACAGTGTGGGGACAGCGTGGGGACAGCGTGGGACAGTGTGGGACAGTGTGGGGACAGTGTGGGACAGCGTGGGGACACTGCGGGGACAGCGTGGGACACTGTGGGGACAGCGTGGGACAGCGTGGGGACAGTGTGGGGACAGCGTGGGGACAGCGTGGGACAGTGTGGGACAGTGTGGGGACAGTGTGGGACAGCGTGGGGACACTGCGGGGACAGCGTGGGGACAGCGTGGGACAGTGTGGGACAGTGTGGGACAGCGTGGGGACAGCGTGGGGACAGTGTGGGGACAGCGCGGGGACAGCATGGGGACACGGGGACAGCATGGGACAGTGTGGGACAGTGTGGGGACAGCGTGGGGACAGTGTGGGACAGCGTGGGGACAGCGTGGGGACAGTGTGGGGACATTGTGGGGACATGGGGACAGCGTGGGGACAGCGTGGGGACACTGTGGGGACAGCGTGGGGACACAGGGACAGCGTGGGGACAGCGTGGGGACACAGGGACAGCATGGGGACAGCGTGGGGACAGTGTGGGGACAGCAAGGGAACAGTGTGGGGACACCGCGGGGACACAGGGACAGCGCGGGGACACGGCGGGAAAGGGACGGGAACATCTGGAAATGGAGGAAAATGGACAGAAATGGTGGGAAATGGACAGGAAACATCCAGAAATGGACCGGAAATGGTGGGAAAGGGACAGGAAACTTCGGAAAATGGCCAGGGACATGGCGGGGACGGCGGGAAATGGGTGGAAACATCCGGAAATGGACCGGAAATGGACAGGAAACATCGGAAAATGGACAGGGAACGGGGGGACACGGTGGGGACTGCGGGAAACGGACGGGAACATCAGGAAATGGACGGGAAGTAGCGGGAAATTGACCGGAAATGGCGGGAAATGGACCGGAAATGGACAGGAAACATCGGGACACAGCAGGGACGGACCGGGAACATCAGGATCAGATGGGAAACATCAGGATCGGCCCCAAAACGGACAGGAAACGGCAGGAAATGGACAGGAAATGGACCGGAAACATCGGGAAATGGACCGGAAACATCAGGATCGGACGGGAAAGTGCCGGAAACAGGTGGGAAACGGCGAGGAACGGACAGGAAACATCGGGGAACAGACAGAGAACGACAGGAAATGGACCAGAAACATCGGGATGAGCTGGAAAATGGCGGGGATGGTGGAATCAGCTGGGAACTGGACAGGAAACATCAAGATTGGCCAGGAAACGTCGGGAAATGGATGGGAAGTGGCAGGAAACTGATGGGAAATGGCGGGGAATGGACGGGGAACGGACAGGAAACGGCGAGAAACGGACAGGAAACATCGGGAAATGGACGGGAACGACGGGAAACGGTGAGAAATGGACAGGAAACATCGGGAAATGGACGGGAACGACGGGAAACGGTGAGAAATGGACAGGAAACATCGGGATCGGCCGGGAAACGGCGGGGAACGGACCAGAAATGGTTGGGAAATATTGGGATCGGCCGGGAAACTGCAGGAAATGGACAGAAAACTTTGGGATCGGCTGGGAAATGGACAGGAAATGGACAGGAAACATCGGGAAATGGACGGGAACGACGGGAAACGGTGAGAAATGGATGGGAAATATTGGGATCGGCCGGGAAACTACAGGAAATAGACAGGAAACATTGGGATCGGCTGGGAAATGGACAGGAAACATTGGGATCGGACAGGAAATGGACAGGAAACATCGGGATCGGTCACAAAATGGATGGGAAATGGACAGGAAACATTGGAATCAGCCGGGAAATGGACAGGAAATGTACAGGAAACATTGGGATCGGCCAGGGAACTACAGGAAATGGACAGAAAACATTGGGATTGGCTGGGAAATGGACAGGAAATGGACAGGAAACATTGGGATTGGTCTGGAAATGGACAGGAAACATCGGGATCGGTCACAAAATGGATGGGAAATGGACAGGAAATATTGGGATCAGACAGGAAATGGACGGGAAATGGACAGGAAACATTGGGATCAGACAGGAAATGGACAGGAAACATCGGAATCGGCTGGGAAACTGCAGGAAATGGACAGGAAATATTTGGATCGGTCAGGAAATGGACAGAAAACATTGGGATCGGTCAGGAAATGGACAGGAAACATCGGAATCGGTCACAAAATGGACAGGAAACATTGGGATCGGTCAGGAAATGGACAGGAAATATTGGGATCAGTCACAAAATGGACGGGAAGTGGCAGGGAACATCAGGAAATGGCAGGATCCCAGTTCCTGCCTAGATCCCAGCTCAGATTCCAGCCCAAATTCCAGTCCATATCCCATCCAGGATTCCAGCTGGATCCCATCCAGATCCCAGCCTGGATCCCGTCCTGGATCCCAGCCGAATCGCAGCTGCAGCCCGGATCCCAGTCCATATCCCAGACAGATCCCATCCTGATCCCAGCCAGATCTCAGCACCGGTCCGGATCCCAGGTCAGATCCTAGTCCTGATCCCAGCCAGATCCCAGCTCCAGTCTGGATCCCATCCTGGATCCCATCCTGATCCTAACTGGATCCCAGCTCCAGCCAAAATCCCAGCTCCAGTTCGGATCCCAGTTCAGATCCCAGCCGGATCCCAGCTCCAGTCTATATCCCAGCTGGATCCCAGTCCATATCCCAGCCAGATCCCAATTCCCATCTGGATTGCAGTCCATATCCCAGCTGGATCCCATCCTGATCCCAGCTGCATCCCAGCTCCAGTCCGGATTCCAGCCCAAATCCCAGTCCATATCCCAGGTGGATCCCAATTCCCACCTGGATCCCAGTTCAGATCCCAGGCGGATCCCAGCTCCAGTCCAGATCTCAGCTCCAGTCCGGATCCCATCCAGGATCTCATCCTGATCCCATCCTGATCCCAGGCGGATCCCAATTCCCACCTGGATCCCAGTTCAGATCCTATCCTGATCCCAGGCGGATCCCAATTCCCACCTGGATCCCAGTTCAGATCCCATCCTGATCCCAGGCGGATCCCAGCCCCGCTGCTCCCCCAGCCCAGCACTGAGCTCCTGCCCTGGGACCCCCCGAGCTCCTCTCCAGCATCTCCTGAGGCTCCAGATCCCTCCTGGATCCTCCAGATCCCACCTGGATCCTCCAGAGCCCGCCTGGACCCACCAAACCCCGCCTGGATTCATCAGTTCCCACCTGGATTCATCTGATCCCTCCTGGATCGTCCAGACCCTGCCTGGACTCCCCAGAGCCCTCCTGGATTCATCCGATCCCTCGTGGATCCTCCAAATTCTGCCTGGATCCTCCAGATCCCACCTGGATTCACTAAGTCCCTCTTGGATTCTCCAGATCTCACCTGGCTCCACCAAACCTCACCTGGATTCACCAAATCTCACCTGGCTCCACCAGATCCCACCTGGACCCTCGTGTTCTCACCTGGATTCACCAGATCCTGCTCAGCTGCACCAGATCTCACCTGGATCCTCCCGAGTCCTCCTGGATCCTTCAAATCCCACCTGCATTTACCAGATCCCACCTGGACTCACCAAATCTCACCTGGATCCTCCAGATCCCTCCTGGATCCTCCAAATCCTTCTTGAATTCACCAGATCCCTCCTGGCTCCACCAAATTCCACCTGGATTCACTAAATCCCACCTGGATTCACCAGACTCTACCTGAATTCACCAGATCTCACCTGGATCTTCCAGATGCCTCCTGAATTCACCAAATTTCTCCTGGACCCTCCAAATCCCACCTGGATCCCCCAGATCCCACCTGGACCCTCCAGTTCTCACCTGGATTCACGAGATCCCACCTGGACTCACCAGATCCCACCTGGCTTCACCAAATCTCACCTGGATCCTCCAAATCCCACCTGGCTCCACCAGATCCCACCTGGACCCTCCACTTCTCACCTGGATTCACCAGATCCTGCTCAGCTCCACCAGATCCCACCTGGCTCCACCAAACCCCACCTGGATTCACCAAATCTCACCTGGATCCCCCAGATCCCACCTGGACCCTCCAGTTCTCACCTGGATTCTCCAGATCCTGCTCAGCTGCACCAGACTTCACCTGGACCCTCCAGATCCCACCTGGATCCTCCAGACCTCACCTGGATTCCTCCAGATCCCACCTGGATTCACTCAATCCCACCTGAATCTTCCAGATCCCACCTGGACTCTCCAGTTCTCACCTGGATTCATGAGATCCCACCTGGACTCTCCAAATCCCACCTGGATCCTCCAGATCCCACCTGGACCCACCAGATCCCACCTGGATTCACCAGATCCTGCTCAGCTCCACCAAATCCCACCTGGATCCTCCAAATCCCACCTGGCTCCACCAGATCTCAACTGGATCCTCCAGACCTCACCTGGATTCTCCAAATCTCACCTGGATCCTCCAGTTTTCACCTGGATTCACCAGATCCTGCTCAGCTCCACCAGATCCCACCTGGATCCTCCAAATCCCACCTGGCTCCACCAGACCTCACCTGGACTCACCAGATCCCACTTGGACCCTCCAAATCCCACCTGGGTCCCCCAGATCTCACCTGGACCCTCCAGTTCTCACCTGGATTCACCAGATCCTGCTCAGCTGCACCAGACCTCACCTGGGCTCACCAGATCCCTCTTGGATTCCTCCAGATCCCACTTGGATCCTCCAGACCTCACCTGGACTCGCCAGATCCCACCTGGATTCACCCAATCCCACTTGGATCCTCCAGATTCCACCTGGATCCTCCAGATCTCACCTGAATTCACCAAATCTCACCTGGACCCACCAGATCCCACCTGGATCTTCCAGATCTCACCTGGATCCTCCAGTTCTCACCTGGATTCACCAGATCCCTCCTGGACCCTCCAGACCTCACCTGGCTCCACCAAATCTCACCTGGATTCTCCAAATCCCACCGTGCTCCACCGGATCTCACTTGGATTCACCAGATCCTGCTCAGCTCCACCAAATCTCACCTGGACCCACCAGATCCCACTTGGACCCTCCAAATCCCACCTGGGTCCCCCAGATCCCACCTGGACCCTCCAAATCTCACCTGGATTCACCAAATCTCACCGTGCTCCACTAGATCTCACCTGGATCCTCCTGAGTCCTCCTGGCTCCACCAGACCTCACCTGGATTCACCAAATCTCACCTGGATTCTCCAGACCCCACCTGGACCCTCCAGATCCCACCTGGACCCTCCAGTTCTCACCTGGATTCACCAGATCCTGCTCAGCTGCACCAGACCTCACCTGGACCCTCCAGATCCCACCTGGACCCACCAGATCCCACCTGGACCCTCCAGTTCTCACCTGGATTCACCAGATCCTGCTCAGCTCCACCAGATCCCACCTGGATCCTCCAAATCCCACCTGGCTCCACCAGACCTCACCTGGACTCACCAGATCCCACTTGGATTCCTCCAGATCCCACTTGGATCCTCCAGACCTCACCTGGACTCGCCAGATCCCACCTGGATTCACCCAATCCCACTTGGATCCTCCAGATTCCACCTGGATCCTCCAGATCTCACCTGAATTCACCAAATCTCACCTGGACCCACCAGATCCCACCTGGATCTTCCAGATCTCACCTGGATCCTCCAGTTCTCACCTGGATTCACCAGATCCCTCCTGGACCCTCCAGACCTCACCTGGCTCCACCAAATCTCACCTGGATTCTCCAAATCCCACCGTGCTCCACCAGATCTCACCTGGATCCTCCTGAGTCCTCCTGGACCCTCCAGTTCTCACCTGGATTCACCAGATCCCACCTGGCTCCACCAGATCCCCCCTGGATCCCCCGGCTGCCCCTCCCCCCCCGGAGCAGCGTGTTTGGCTCGGCCAGGACTGACCCCCAGGGACCCCAGGGATGGACGCTCCGATCCCCTCCCCCCCCGAGGCTCTGGCCACGCCCCCAGATCCCCCAGATCCCCCAGATCCCCCAGATCCCCCCAGATCCCCAGGACAGATTTTTGGGGAGATCCCGAGGGTCAGGCCACGCCCCCAGACCCCCGGGACAGATTTTTTTGGGGGGTCCGGCACAGATTCCCGCGGAGTTTTTATTGTTCCCGCCCGGATTTTCCCAAATTTTCCCGGATTTTCCCTGAATTTTCCCGGATTTTCCCGAATTTTCCCAGATTTTCCCGGATTTTCCTGGATTTTCCGGAATTTTCCCGGATTTTCCCAATTTTTCCCGAATTTTCCCGGATTTTCCCCGAATTTTCCCAGATTTTCCCGGAATTTTCCCGGATTTTCCCAAATTTTCCCAGATTTTCCCAAATTTTCCCAAATTTTCCCAAATTTTCCCAAATTTTCCCGGATTTTCCCAGATTTTCCCGGAATTTTCCCGGATTTTCCCGAAATTTTCCCGAATTTTCCCCGAATTTTCCCGGATTTTCCCGGATTTTCTCAAATTTTCCCAAATTTTCCCGGATTTTCCCAAATTTTCCGGAATTTTCCCAAATTTTCCCAGATTTTCCCAAATTTTCCCGGATATTCCCAAATTTTCCCGAATTTTCCCAAATTTTCCCAAATTTTCCCGGATTTTCCCAGATTTTCCCAAATTTTCCCGGATATTCCCAAATTTTCCCGAATTTTCCCAAATTTTCCCAAATTTTCCCAAATTTTCCCCAATTTTCCCAAATTTTCCCGAATTTTCCGGAATTTTCCGGAATTTTCCCTTTCCCGCCGGGCGCTGGGGGAGGGGAGCTGCAGTGTCACCTCCTGGGTCCTTCCTGGTGGCCTTGGCTGGGGGACCGGAAGTGCCTGGGGACGTTCGGGGACCCCGAGGGGACATTTGGGGACACTTTGGGGACATTTGTGGACACTTTGGGGACACTTTGGGGACACTTTGGGGACATTTGGGGACACTCTGAGGACATCCGGGGACATTTGGGGACATTTGGGGACACTTTGGGGACACTTTGGGGACATTTGGGGACACTTTGGGGACAGTTTGGGGACATTCGGGGACTTCTGGGGACCCTGAGGGGACATTTGGGGACCCTGAGGTGACTTTGGGGACCCTGGGGGGACATTTGGGGACACTTTGGGGACATTTGGGGACACTTTGGGGACATTCGGGGACATTTGGAGACCCTGAGATGACTTTGGGGACACTGAGGTGACATTAGGGTACCCTGAGAGAACATTTGGGGATCCCGAGGGGACATTTGGGGACACTGAGGGGACATTTGGGGACACTTTGGGGACATTTGGGGACCCCGAGGGGACATTTGGGGACACTGAGGGGACATTTAGAGACCCTGAGGGGACGTTCGGGGACTCTGAGGGGACATTGGGGACCCTGAGGGGACTCTGAGCAGCACAGGGACCCTGTCCCGGGGCTGGGTGGTGGCCCTGCGGGTGATGTCCCCATGGTGATTCTGTCCATGGCCACCCCACAGCGATGTCCCCACGGTGTCCTGGCCATGTCACCCTGAGGTGACATCCCCCAGGTGACTCCAGTCATGGCCACCATGTCCCCAAGCTGATCCCTGTGGTGGCCACAATGTCCCAGTGGTGGCCACGATGTCCCCAACGAGATCTTTGTGGTGGCCACGATGTCCCCAAGGTGTCCCCAGTGGTGCCCACGATGTCCCCGAGGCAATCCCTGTGGTGGCCATGATGTCCCCAAGCTGATCCCTGTGGTGACCACAACGTCCCTGTGGTGGCCACGATGTCCCCAAGGTGACTCCAGTGATGGCCACAATGTCCCCGAGGTGATCCCATGTCCCCAAGGTGACCCCAGTGGTGGCCACAATGTCCCCAAGCTGATCCCTGTGGTGGCCACGATGTCCCCAAGGTGACCCCAGTGGTGGCCACCATGTCCCCCCCACTGCCCCCAGCCATGGCCACCCCCAGGTGCCACCGCCGGTGGTCCCTGTCCCCAGTGCCATCCCCAGTCCCCTCCTGGTGTCCCCCTGCACCACGGTCTGTCCCTGTCCCTGTCCCCATCCGGGGCTGTCCCTGTCCCCATCCCGGGGCTGTCCCTGTCCCCATCCCGGGGCTGTCCCTGTCCCTGTCCCTGTCCCTGTCCCCATCCAGGGCTGTCCCTGTCCCCATCCCGGGACTGTCCCTGTCCCCATCCGGGGCTGTCCCTGTCCCTGTCCCCATCCCGGGGCTGTCCCTGTCCCTGTCGCTGTCCCTGTCCCTGTCCCCATCCGGGGCTGTCCCTGTTTGCACTTTATGGTCAAATGTCCCCTCCGGCCTTGGCTCTGTCCCCGTGTCCTGGGGGTGGCAGCGAGGGGACAGCGAGGACATTGGGGACAGCGAGGGGACACCCCAAAATCGGGACACCCTGAATTGGGGACACCCCGAATCGGGGACACCCTGAATTGGGGTCCCCTAGAACTGGGGACATCCCAGAGCAGGGACATCCCAAAATTGAGGTCCTCCCGAATTAGAGCCACCCCAAATTTGGGACACCCCGGATTGGGGACACCCTGAATTGGGGACACCTCAGAGCGGGGACATCCCAAAATTGAGGTCCCCCAAAATGAGGTCCCCCCGAATTGGGGTCCCCCAGGCCCGGGAGGTGGCAGCTGTGGGGTGGAGGGACCCTGTCCCGTATGAAGCCCCCAGGGTGGGGACCCCCGACAGGACCCCCGGGGACCCTCTGGGGACCCTCTGGGGACACTCCCGAATTGAGGACATCGATCCCCCCCAGGGTGGGGACCCCCGACAGGACCCCCGACCCTGTCCCCCCCCCCCCCGGGGACCCTCCGGGGACCCTCCCGAATTGGGGACATCGATCCCCCCCAGGGTGGGGACCCCCGACAGGACCCTCGGCTCTGTCCCCAACCCCAGGGACCCCCTGGGGACCCCCGGGGACCCTCCCGAATTGGGGACATCGATCCCCCTGGACCCCCGGCCCTGTCCCCACCCCTGGGGACCCTCTGGGGACCCCCGACAGGACCCTCGGCTCTGTCCCCAACCCCAAGGACCCCATGGGGACCCTCCGGAATTGGGGACATCGATCCCCCTGGACCCCCGGCCCTGTCCCCACCCCGGGGACCCCCGACAGGACCCTCCGGAATTTGGGACATCGATCCCCCCCAGGGTGGGGACCCCCGGCCCTGTCCCCCCCCCCCCGGGGACCCTCCGGGGACCCTCCGGGATTGGGGACATCGATCCCCCCGGCCCTGTCCCCCCCCCGGGGACCCTCCGGGGACCCTCCCGAATTGGGGACATCGATCCCCCCCGGGTTGGGGACCCCCGTCAGGACCCCCATGTCCCACCCCTGGACCAAACGGGGACACTGCAGCTCCTCTCTCTCTCTCTCTCTCTCTTTCACTTTATTTTTTTTCTTTATTTCCTGTTTTTTCGGCTTTTTTTTCTCTTTTTTTTTTTTTTTTTTTTTCCGGTTTATTTTTTTTTTTTTCGTTGTTTTCTTGCTTTGGGAAGCTCCTCCCTCGCGGTGAAATAACAATCGTGGTAACCACAAACTCTCGGTCGCTGATTTACCGATGTATTTAATGTAAAGTAAAACCGAACGACGACAAAAACAAGGAAAAAAAAGGTAAAAAAAAAAAAAAAAAAAATTAATAATAATGATCCCAACTTTGTGTGCTCAGGGCGGGGGAGGGGACGCGGGGACAACGCCGCCACCGCTGCGAGATCGCGGCCCTGCCCTGATAACGCTTATCAGAGCTCGCAGCTGCCTGGCAGCTCCTGGTTTTTGCCGTTTTTTGCCGTTTTTTGCCGTTTTTTTCCCCCAATTCCCACCGGGAAATTCGGGAGCGGCGCTGTCCCTTTAAATCCGCGTTGCCGCTTGAAGACCCCCGGCTCTGTGGGTGGTGTTGCCCCTTTAAGCCGGCGCTGGTGGGGCCCACCCTGAGCGAGGCCACGCCCACCGGGCCCCCGCTAGGGTAAACAGAGGGGGCGTGGCCTGCGGTGGCGCCCTCTCCTGAGGCCACGCCCATCGCCCCCCTCTTAAAGGGGCCGTGCCCGCGGGGACATCGCGGGACCGGAACCGTTACGCAGGTGCGCGGAGGGGACAACCGGGACCGGGCTGGGGACAATCGGGACCGGGGTGGGGACAATCGGGACCGGGCTGGGGACAATCGGGACCGGGATGGGGACAATCGGAACCGGGATGGGGACAACCGGGATCGGAGTGGGGACAACCGGGACCGGGATGGGGACAATCGGGACCGGGGTGGGGGCAATCGGGACCGGGTGGGGATGGGACTGGGGGGAGGGAGAACCGGGACCCCGACGGGGCTGGGGGGAAAACAACCGGGACCGGGGCGGGGATGGGGACAACCGGGACCGGACCGGGCCTGCGGTGGGGACAGCCGGGACCGGGTTGGGGCTGGGGGCAGGAAGAACCGGGACCGGGTTTGGGATTCAGGGACAGAACCGGGACCGGGCTGGGGCTGCGGGAACAGAACCGGGACCGGGTTTAGGTTGCGGGAACAGAACCGGGATTGGATTTGGGCTGCGGGACCGGGACCGGGACCGGGTTTGAGATTCAGGAACAGAACCGGGACCGGGTTTAGGCTGCGGGAATAGAACCGGGACCGGGTTTGGGATTCAGGAATAGAACCGGGACCGGGATGGGGTTGGGGGCAGGAGAACCGGGACCGGGTTTGGGGATGCGGCAACAGAACCGGGACCGGGTTTAGGCTGCGGGAACAGAACCGGGACCGGGTTTGAGATTCAGGAACAGAACCGGGACCGGGTTTAGGCTGCGGGAACAGAACCGGGACCGGGTTTGAGATTCAGGAACAGAACCGGGATTGGATTTGGGCTGCGGGAACAGAACCGGGACAGGGTTTGGGATTCAGGAACAGAACCGGGACCGAATTTGGGCTGCGGGCCCGGGCCCGGGGCGGCGCGGGGCGGGCGCGGCAGTGTCGCACGCAGCTCTCCGTGACCGCCGCTCCCCCGGCAGTGTCCCGGGGCCGTTTCCCGGTAGCTCTCCCGTGCCGCCGCCGCGATGCTGCTGCTCCGGGCCGTGGCCGGCCGCAGGTAAGAGCAGCTCCCCGGTGTCCCCGGGGCTGTCCCCGGGGCTGTCCCCGGTGTGGCGGGGCCGCTGTGACCGCGCTGTCCCCGCAGGCTCCCGCCGCTGGCGCAGCTGCACCGCGGCCGCTCCCGTTTGGCCGCCGCTGGCGAGGCCCCGGGGGGACACCGGGGGACGGCCCCGGTGCTGGCGGCGCTGCTGGGGCTCGGCGCCGCGCTGGCCTACGGAGAGAGGCGGCGCAGGGTGAGCGACACCGCGGTGACAACGGGGGTGGCACCGGGGGGTGGCACCGGGGGGTGGCACCTCTGGGTCCTTCCCCGGGACGGCGACACCGAGGGGAGGGAGGGAGGGGTTGGGTCCCGGCGGGAGGTGGCACCGGCGGGGGTGGGTCTCGGTGAGAGGTGACACCGGGACAGGGGTGGCACCGGGACAGCGGGGACACAGGAGGGGGTGGCACCGGGGGGTGGATCCCGAGGGAAGGGGTGGCACCGGGAACAGGGTGACACGGGGACAGGAGGATCCCGGAGGAGGGTGTGGCACCGAGGAAGGGTGGCACTGGGACAGGGGGATCCTGGGAAAGAGGTGGCACCGAGGGAGGGGTGGCACCGGGGAGGGGGTGGCACCAGGGCGGTGATCCTGGGGAGGCGGTGGCACCGAGGAAGGGATGGCACCGGGACGAGGGTGGCACCGGGACAGGGGTGGCACCGAGGAAGGGGTGGCACCGGGACAGGGGGATCCCGAGGAGGGGGTGGCGCCGGACAGGGATGACACCGGGACAGGGGTGGCACCGGGACAGGGGTGACACCGGGGCCAGGAGATCCCGGGGGACAGGGGTGACACCGGGACAGGGATGGCACCAGGACAGGGGTGGCACCGGGGAGGGGGGGGGCACAGGGACGGGGATCCCGTGGAACGGGTGGCACCGAGGGAGGGGTGACACCGGACAGGGGTGATACGGGGACAGGGACATCCCGGGGAACGGGTGGCACCGGGACAGGGGGATCCCAGGAATGGGGTGGCACCGGCACAGGGGTGGCACCGAGGAAGGGTGGCAGCGGGACAGGGGAATCCCAGGGGACAGGGTGACACCGGGACAGGGGTGGCACCGGGGCCGGCTCCCTGTGGTGACTCCCGGCGTGGCTCTCGGTGGTCACTCCCGGTGATGACTCCTGGTGGTCACTCCCAGTGGTCACTCCCGGTGGGATCCCAGTGGTGATTCCCGGTGGTCCCTCCCGGGGGTGACTCCCAGAAGATCCCGGTGGTCACTCCCGGTGGGATCCCGGTGGTCACTCCCGGTGGTCACTCCCGCTGGTCACTCCCGGTGGTCACTCCCGGTGGTCACTCCCAGTGGTCACTCCCGGTGTCCACCCGCTGACCCCTCCGGCTCCCGCTGGGATCCCAGTGATGATTCCCGGTGGTCACTCCCGTTGGGATCCCGGTGGTCACTCCCGGTGGTCACTCCCGTTGGGATCCCGGTGGTCACTCCCGGTGGTAACTCTCAGAGGTCACTCCCAGTGGTCACTCCCGGGGGTCACTCTTGGGGGTCACTCCCAGTGGTCACTCCCGGGGGTCACTCCCGTTGGGATCCCGGTGGTCACTCCCGGTGGTCACTCCCGTTGGGATCCCGGTGGTCACTCCCGGGGGTCACTCCCGTTGGGATCCTGGTGGTCACTCCCGCTGGTCACTCCCAGTAGTCACTCCTGGTGGTCACTCCCGTTGGGATCCCGGTGGTCACTCCCGGGGGTCACTCCCACTGTCCACCCGCTGACCCCTCCGGCTCCCGGTGGGATCCCAGTGATGATTCCCGGTGGTCACTCCCGCGGGTCACTCCGGTGGTCACTCCCGTTGGGATCCCGCTGGTCACTCCCGGTGGTCACTCCCAGTGGGGACTCCCAGAGGTCACTCCCGGTGGGATCCCGGTGGTCACTCCCGTTGGGATCCCGGTGGTCACTCCCGCGGGTCACTCCCGCTGTCCACCCGCTGACCCCTCCGGCTCCCGCTGGGATCCCAGTGATGATTCCCGGTGGTCACTCCCGGTAGTCACTCCCGCTGGTCACTCCCGTTGGGATCCCGGTGGTCACTCCCGGGGGTCACTCCCGGTGGGATCCCAGTGATGATTCCCGGTGGTCACTCCCAGTGGGGACTCTCGGTGGTCACTCCCGATGGTCACTCCCATTGGGATCCCGGTGGTCACTCCCAGTAGTCACTCCTGGTGGTCACTCCCGTTGGGATCCCGGTGGTCACTCCCGGTGGGGACTGCCAGAGGTCACTCCCAGTGGTCACTCCCGGGGGTCACTCCCGTTGGGATCCCGGTGGTCACTCCCGGTGGTCACTCCCAGAGGTCACTCCCAGTGGTCACTCCCGGGGGTCACTCCCGTTGGGATCCCGGTGGTCACTCCCGGTGGTAACTCTCAGAGGTCACTCCCAGTGGTCACTCCCAGTGGTCACTCCCGGGGGTCACTCCCGCTGTCCACCCGCTGACCCCTCCGGCTCCCGCTGGGATCCCAGTGATGATTCCCGGTGGTCATTCCCGGGGGTGGCTCCCAGTGGTCACTCCCGGTGGTAACTCTCAGAGGTCACTCCCAGTGGTCACTCCCAGTGGTCACTCCCGGGGGTCACTCCCATTGGGATCCCGGTGGTCACTCCCGGTGGTCACTCCCGCTGTCCACCCGCTGACCCCTCCGGCTCCCGCTGGGATCCCAGTGATGATTCCCGGTGGTCACTCCCGCGGGTCACTCCCGCTGTCCACCCGCTGACCCCTCCGGCTCCCGCTGGGATCCCAGTGATGATTCCCGGTGGTCACTCCCGCGGGTCACTCCCGCTGTCCACCCGCTGACCCCTCCGGCTCCCGCAGGTGGCCCAGGCCGCTCAGGCCACCCCTCCGCCGCAGTTCCCGCGCTACACTCGCGCCGAGGTCTCCCGGCACCGCACCGCGGCTGACCGCGTGTGGGTCACGCACGGCACCGACGTCTTCGATGTCACCGACTTCGTGGAGCTGCACCCGGGGGGCCCCGAAAAGCTTCTCCTGGCGGCCGGGAGGGCCCTGGAGCCTTTCTGGGCTCTCTACGCCGTGCACAGCCAGCCCCACGTCCTGGAGCTGCTCCGCGAGTACAAAGTGGGCGAGCTGAGCCCCGAGGAAGCCTCGCCGCCCGCGGGGACCACCGAGGATCCTTTCTCCGGTGATCCCCCGCGCCACCCCGCGCTGAGAGTCAACAGCTTGAAGCCTTTCAACGCCGAACCACCCCCGGAGCTGCTGACCCAGAGCTTCCTGACCCCCAACGAGCTCTTCTTCACCCGCAACCACCTCCCGGTGCCGGCCGTGGAACCGGGGTCCTACCGGCTGCGCGTGGAGGGTCCCGGCGGTCGCTCGTTGTCGCTGTCGCTGTCGGATCTCCGCCGTCGTTTCCCCAAGCACGAGGTGACGGCCACGCTGCAGTGCGCGGGGAACCGGCGCTCCGAGATGAGCAGCGTGCGGCCGGTCAAGGGCCTGGCCTGGGACATCGGGGCCATCAGCACGGCTCGCTGGGGTGGAGCTCTCCTCCGCGACGTGCTGCTCCACGCCGGTTTCGGTGACAAACCCCGCGAGGGCGAGTGGCACGTGTGTTTCGAAGGGCTGGACACGGACGCGTCGGGGACTCCGTACGGAGCGTCCATCCCGTTCGAGAGGGCCATGAGCGCCGAGGCCGAGGTGCTGTTGGCCTACGAGATGAACGGAGAGGAATTACCGAGGGATCACGGCTTCCCCGTGCGCGTCTTGGTGCCCGGCGTGGTCGGAGCTCGGAGCGTCAAGTGGCTCGGCAGCGTGGCCGTGTCGCCGCGGGAGAGCCCGAGCCATTGGCAGCAGAACGACTACAAAGGCTTCTGTCCGTCCGTGGATTGGGACACGGTGGATTTCGGCTCGGCCCCGGCCATCCAGGAGCTGCCGGTGCAGTCGGCGATCACCGAGCCGCGGCCCGGGGCGGCCGTGCCCGCCGGGGAGCTGACGGTCAAGGGCTACGCGTGGAGCGGAGGAGGAAGGGAGGTGGTCAGGGTGAGTGGGGAGAGAGGTGGGGAGGGTCGGGAAAAGTGGGGGGAATCGATGGGAAAAGTGGGTGGAATTGATGGTAAAAATGGGGATGGGATTGATAGGAAAAGTGTGTGGAATTGCCGGGAAAGTGTGTGGAACTGATTGGAAAAGTGGGTGGGATTGATGGGAAAAATGGGGGGGATTGATGGGAAAAGTGTGTGGAATCAGCAGGAAAAATGGATGGGATCGATGGGAAAAGTGTGTGGAATTGCCGGGAAAAGTGTGTGGAATCAGCAGGAAAAGTGTGTGAAATCAGCAGGAAAAGTGTGTGGAACTGATTGGAAAAGGGGATGGGATTGATAGGAAAAGTGTGTGGAATCGCCAGGAAAAATGGATAGGATCGATGGGAAAAGTGTGTGGAATTGCCGGGAAAAGTGTGTGGAATCAGCAGAAGTGGATGGAGATTTCTGGTAAAAGTGGATGGAATCGATGGGAAAAGTGGATGGGATTGATGGGAAAAGCGCATGGAATCAGCAGGAAAAGTGTGTGAAATCAGCAGGAAAAATGGGTGGAATTGATGGGAAAAATGGGGATGGGATTGATAGGAAAAGTGTGTGGAATCACCAGGAAAAGTGTGTGGAACTGATTGGAAAAGGGGATGGGATTGATGGGAAAAGGAAATGGAATCGCAAGGAAAAGTGTGTGGAATCAGCAGGAAAAGTGGATGGAATTGATGGGAAAAGTGAGCATAATCAGCGGTAAAAATGGGGATGGGATCACCGGGAAAAGTGGATGGAGTTGATGGGAAAAGTGAGCGTAATCACTGGTAAAAATGGGAATGGAATTTTTGGGGAAAGTGGATGGAATTGCTGGGAAAAGCGCATGGAATCAGCAGGAAAAGTGTGTGAAATCAGCAGGAAAAGTGTGTGGAATTGATGGGAAAAATGGGGATGGAATTGATAGGAAAAGTGTGTGGAATCGCCAGGAAAAATGGATGGAGATTTCTGGTAAAAGTGGATGGGATTGATGGGAAAAGTGTGTGGAATTGATGGGAAAAGTGAGCGTAATCAGTGGTAAAAATGGGGATGGAATTTCTGGGAAAAGTGGATGGGATTGATGGGAAAAGGAAATGGAATCGCCAGGAAAAGTGTGTGGAATCAGCAGGAAAAATGGGGATGGAATTGATAGGAAAAGTGTGTGGAATCGCCAGGAAAAATGGATGGAGATTTCTGGTAAAAGTGGATGGAATTGATGGGAAAAGTGGATGGGATTGGTGGGAAAAGTGTGTGGAATTGATGGGAAAAGTGAGCGTAATCAGCGGTAAAAATGGGGATGGAATTTCTGGGAAAAGGGGATGGGATTGATGGGAAAAGGAAATGGAATCGCCAGGAAAAGTGTGTGGAATCAGCAGAAATGGATGGAGATTTCTGGTAAAAGTGGATGGAATTGTCAGGAAAAGCGGATGGAATTGATGGGAGAAGCAGGTGGAATTACTGGGATAAGTGGATGGAATGGCTGGGAAAAGTGGGGGGAATTGATAGGAAAAGTGGATGGAGTCGATGGGAAAAGTGAAAATAATCAGCGGCAAAAATGGGGATGGGATTTTTGGGGAAAATGGATGGAATCAGCAGGAAAAGTGGGGGGGATTGATGGGAAAAGTGGATGGAGTTGATGGGAAAAGTGAGCGTAATCAGCGGTAAAAGTGGGAATGGAATTTCTGGGAAAAGTGGATGGAATCGATGGGAAAAGTGAATAGAATTGCTGGGAAAAGTGTGTGGAATCAGCACGAAAAGTGGGGGGGAGCTTGATGGGAAAAATGGATAGGATCGATGGGAAAAGTGTGTGGAATTGCCGGGAAAAGCACATGGAATCAGCAGGAAAAGTGTGTGAAATCAGCAGGAAAAATGGGTGGAATTGATGGGAAAAATGGGGATGGGATTGATGGGAAAAGTGTGTGGAATTGCCGGGAAAAATGGATGGGATTGCTGGGAAAAGTGGATGGAATCACCAGGAAAAGTGTGTGGAACTGATTGGAAAAGTGGAATGGATTGATGGGAAAAGTGTGTGGAATTGATGGGAAAAGTGAGCATAATCACCGGTAAAAATGGGGATGGAATTTCTGGGAAAAGTGGATGGAATTGTCAGGAAAAGTTGGTGGGGTTGATGGGAAAAGGAAATGGAATCGCCAGGAAAAGTGTGTGGAATCAGCAGAAATGGATGGAGATTTCTGGTAAAAGTGGATGGGATTGTCAGGAAAAATGGATGGAATTGATGGGAGAAGCAGGTGGAATTACTGGGATAAGTGGATGGAATGGCTGGGAAAAGTGGGCGGAATTGATGGGAAAAGTGGATGGAGTTGATGGGAAAAGTGAAAATAATCACCGGTAAAAATAGGGATGGGATTTTTGGGGAAAGTGGATGGAATCAGCAGGAAAAATGGGTGGAATTGATGGGAAAAGCAGGTGGGATCGCTGGGATGAGAAGATGAAATGGTCAGGAAAAATGGGTGGAGTTTATGGGAAAAGTGATTAATGTAGTGATATAATACATAATATATATGTTATGTATTAACTATAAAATTAGGATTAATATTTAATGCAATATATAATTATTTTATATTAATTAAATTTAATAATATAAGTATACTAATTAATATAGCGATGTAATGCGTAATCATAATAATAATAAATTTAGCGACATAATGGATAATAATAATAAAGTGCCATAAGATGTAATAACATAATAATAATTTTGCGATATTATATGTAATGTAAATAAGAATTAATATAGGAGTATAATAACCTAATGACCAATACAGTGTAATTAATATTATATAATTAATCAATATAATATGTAACAGTGATAGTGTAGTGACATAATATGCAACATAATTATTAATATAGCAAAATGCAATATGTAATTAATATACTGGAATAATGTATAATAATATAATAATGATTAATACAGGGAAAGAATAGGTAATAAAATAATGCAGTGGTATAAAATTTAGTATTGTAATAATGATAGTGAAAGGTATAATAACATAATAATAATAGTTTTATTAAGTGCAATAACATAACATTTAGTGTTATAATGCATAAAAATATAGCAATCAATATAGTGATGTAGTATGTTGTATAGTAATAACCTAGCGATATAAGATAAAATATAGTAATTATGGTAGTTAATGGTAGTAATTATAATTATTATAGTATTATGTGCAATAATATAATGATTAGTAATATAATATGTAAAAATATAATAATATAGTGATATAGTATATTGTATAGTAATAACCTAGCGATATAAAAGGAAATATAGTAATTATGGTAGTTAACGATAGTAATTATAATTATTATAGTATTATGTGCAATAATACAACAATTAGTGATATAATACATAAAAATATGACAATCAATATAGCAATATAGTGTATTGTATTGTAATAATGTAGTGATATAAAATAAAATATACTAATTATGGTAGTTAATTATAGTAATTATAATTATTAGAGTATTATGTACAATAATATAACGATTAGTAATATAATATGTAAAAATATAATAATATAGTGATATAGTATATTGTATAGCAATAACGTAGTGATATAAAATGAAATATAGTAATTATTATAGTTAATTATAGCAATTATAATTAATTATTATAGTACTCTGTGCAATAATATAATGATTAGTGTTATAATACGTAAAAATATAACAATCAATATAGTAATATATTGTATAGTAACAATGTAGCAATATAAAATAAAATATAGTAATTATTATGGTTAATTATAGTAATTATGATTAATTATTATAGTACTATGTGCAATAATGTAACTATTAGTGATATAATGTGTAAAAATATAACAATATAGTGATATAGTATATTGTAGTACAATAATAACGTAGTGATATAAAATAAAATCTAGTAATTGCTATAGTTAATTATAGCAATTATAATTAATTATTATAGTATTTTGTGCAATAACATAATGATTAGTGACACAATATGTAAAAATATAATAATATAGTGATATAGTATATTGTATAGCAAAAACGTAGCGATATAAAATAAAATATAGTGATTATTATAGTTAATTATAGCAATTTTAATTAATTATTATAGTATTATGTGCAATAACATAATGATTAGTGACATAATATATAAAAATATAATAATATAGTGATAGAGTATATTGTATAGCAAAAACGTAGCGATATAAAATAAAATATAGTGATTATTATAGCTAATTATAGTGATTATAATTAATTATTATAGTATTCTGTGCAATAACATAATGATTAGTGACATAATATATAAAAATATAATAATGTAGTGATAGAGTATATTGTATAGCAATAATGTAGTGATATAAAATATAGTGATTATTATAGCTAATTATAGTAATTATTATAGTATTATGTGCAATAATATAATGATTAGAGACATAACGTGTAAAAATATAATAATATAGTGATAGAGTATATTGTATAGCAATAATGTAGTGATATAAAATATAGTGATTATTATAGCTAATTTTAGTAATTATAATTATTATAGTATTTTGTGCAATAATATAATGATTAGAGACATAACATGTAAAAATATAATAACATAGTGATAGAGTATATTGTATAGCAATAATGTAGTGATATAAAATATAGTGATTATTATAGCTAATTATCGTAATTATAATTATTATAGTATTCTGTGCAATAATATAATGATTAGAGACATAATATATAAAAATATAATAATGTAGTGATAGAGTATATTGTATAGTAATAATGTAGTGACATAAAATAAAATATAGTGATTATTATAGCTAATTATAGTGATTATAATTAATTATTATAGTATTCTGTGCAATAATATAATGATTAGTGACATAATATGTAAAAATATAATAACATAGTGATAGAGTATATCATATAGTAATGATATAAAATAATAGAATAATTACAAACACGGCGCTGTAACGCCTAACGACCTAGCGCTAATTAACCCAACCCCTGATGACACAACACCAATTAACCGAAGGCTCCTCCCGCAGGTGGACGTGTCCCTGGACGGGGGCCGGACGTGGCGCGCGGCCGAGCTGAGCGGTCAGCGGCCGCAGCGGGGCCGGGGCTGGGCCTGGGCGCTGTGGGAGCTGCGGGCGCCGGTGGCCGCGGGGGCGCGGCTGGACATCGTCTGCAAGGCCGTGGACCGCAGCTACAACGTCCAGCCGGACAGCGTGGCGCCCATCTGGAACCTGCGCGGGGTGCTGAGCAACGCCTGGCACCGTGTGACAGTGAATGTCACCCGCTGAGCCTGGCCGGGCATGGGGTGACAGTGACCGTCACCCACTGACCCTGACCGGGTGATGGTCACTGTCACCCGCTGAGCACAGCCGGACAGCGTGGCGCCCATCTGGAACCTGCGCGGGGTGCTCAGCAACGCCTGGCACCGCGTCAGTGTCACTGTCACCCGCTGAGCCCAGCCGGACACCGAGTGACAGTGACCGTCACCCGCTGAGCCCAGCCGGACACTGGGTGATGGTCACTGTCACCTGCTGAGCCCAGCCGGACACTGGGTGATGGTCACTGTCACCCGCTGAGCCCAGCCGGACACTGGGTGATGGTCACTGTCACCCGCTGAGCCCAGCCGGACACTGGGTGATGGTCACTGTCACCTGCTGAGCCCAGCCGGACAGCGTGGCGCCCATCTGGAACCTGCGCGGGGTGCTCAGCAACGCCTGGCACCGTGTGACAGTGAATGTCACCCGCTGAGCCTGGCCGGGCATGGGGTGACAGTGACCGTCACCCGCTGAGCCCGGCCGGACACTGGGTGACAGTGACCGTCACCCGCTGAGCCCAGCCGGACAGCGCGACGCCCATCTGGAACCTGCGCGGGGTGCTGAGCAACGCCTGGCACCGCGTCAGTGTCACTGTCACCCGCTGAGCCCGGCCGGACACCGGGTGATGGTCACTGTCACCTGCTGAGCCCAGCCGGACACTGGGTGATGGTCACTGTCACCCACTGACCCCGACCGGGCACCAAGTGACAGTGACCGTCACCCGCTGAGCCCAGCCGGACAGCGTGGCGCCCATCTGGAACCTGCGCGGGGTGCTGAGCAACGCCTGGCACCGCGTCAGTGTCACTGTCACCCGCTGAGCCCGGCCAGGCATGGGGTGATGGTCACTGTCACCTGCTGAGTGACAGTGACCATCACCCGCTGACCCTGACCGGGTGATGGTCACTGTCACCCGCTGACCCCAGCCGGACAGCGTGGCGCCCATCTGGAACCTGCGCGGGGTGCTGAGCAATGCCTGGCACCGCGTGACGGTGAATGTCACCCGCTGAGCCCGGCTGGACACTGGGGGATGGTCACTGTCACCCTCAGTGGGTGATGGTCACCGTCACCCACTGACCCCAGCCGGGTGATGGTCACTGTCACCCGCTGAGCCCAGCCGGACAGCGTGGCGCCCATCTGGAACCTGCGCGGGGTGCTGAGCAACGCCTGGCACCGCATCAGTGTCACTGTCACCCGCTGAGCCTGGCCGGACATGGGGTGACAGTGACCGTCACCTGCTGAGCCCAGCTGGGCATGGGGTGATGGTCACTGTCACCTGCTGAGCCCGGCCGGACAGCGTGGCGCCCATCTGGAACCTGCGCGGGGTGCTGAGCAACGCCTGGCACCGCGTGACGGTGAATGTCACCCGCTGAGCCCAGCTGGACACCGAGTGACAGTGACCGTCACCCGCTGAGCCCAGCCGGACACTGGGTGATGGTCATTGTCACCCGCTGAGCCCAGCCGGACAGCGTGGCGCCCATCTGGAACCTGCGCGGGGTGCTCAGCAACGCCTGGCACCGCGTCAGTGTCACTGTCACCCGCTGAGCCCGGCCAGGCATGGAGTGACAGTGACCGTCACCCGCTGAGCACAGCCAGGCACTGGGTGATGGTCACTGTCACCTGCTGAGCCCAGCCGGACACTGGGTGATGGTCACTGTCACCCGCTGAGCCCAGCCGGACAGCGTGGCGCCCATCTGGAACCTGCGCGGGGTGCTGAGCAACGCCTGGCACCGTGTGACAGTGAATGTCACCCGCTGAGCCCGGCCGGACACTGGGGGATGGTCACTGTCACCCTCAGTGGGTGATGGTCACCGTCACCCACTGACCCCAGCCGGGTGATGGTCACTGTCACCCGCTGAGCCCGGCCGGACACTGTGGCACCCATCTGGAACCTGCGCGGGGTGCTGAGCAACGCCTGGCACCGCGTGACGGTGAATGTCACCCGCTGAGCCCGGCCGGACACCGGGTGATGGTCACTGTCACCCACTGACCCCGACCGGGCACCAAGTGACAGTGACCATCACCCGCTGAGCCCAGCCGGACAGCGTGGTGCCCATCTGGAACCTGCGCGGGGGTGCTGAGCAATGCCTGGCACCGCGTCAGTGTCACTGTCACCCGCTGAGCCCAGCCGGGCATGGGGTGATGGTCACTGTCACCTGCTGAGTGATAGTGACCATCACCCGCTGACCCTGACCGGGTGATGGTCACTGTCACCCGCTGAGCCCAGCCGGACACTGGGTGATGGTCACTGTCACCCGCTGAGCCTGGCCGGACACTGGGTGATGGTCACTGTCACTCGCTGAGCCCAGCCGGACAGCGTGGCGCCCATCTGGAACCTGCGCGGGGTGCTCAGCAACGCCTGGCACCGCGTCAGTGTCACTGTCACCCGCTGAGCCCGGCCGGACACCGAGTGATGGTCAGTGTCACCCTCAGTGGGTGATGGTCAGTGTCACCCTCAGTGGGTGATGGTCAGTGTCACCCGCTGAGCCCGGCCGGGCATGGAGTGACAGTGACCGTCACCCGCTGAGCCCAGCCGGACACCGGGGGATGGTCACTGTCACCCTCAGTGGGTGATGGTCACTGTCACCCTCAGTGGGTGATGGTCACTGTCACCCTCAGCGGGTGATGGTCACTGTCACCCTCAGTGGGTGATGGTCACTGTCACCCTCAGTGGGTGATGGTCACCGTCACCTGCTGACCCCAACCGGGCACTGTGGGGTCTGTGGGATCTATGGGATCTGTGGAGCCTGCGTGGGGTCCTGAGCCACGCCTGGCACTGAGTGACAGTGACTGTCACTCACTGAGCCCAGCCGGACACCGGGTGATGGTCACTGTCACCTGCTGACCCTGGCCGGACACCGAGTGATGGTCACTGTCACCTGCTGACCCTGGCCGGACACCGGGTGATGGTCACTGTCACCTGCTGACCCTGGCCGGACACCGAGTGATGGTCACTGTCACCTGCTGACCCCGACCGGGCACTGAGTGACAGTGACCGTCACCCGCTGACCCCGACTGGACACTGTGGGGTCTATGGGTCCCAATGGGTTTTGTGGATCCCATTGGATTCTGTGGATCCCAGACTGTCCTACAGACCCCCGGGTTCTGCTGACCCCAAAAGGTTCCACAGACCCCAAAAGATTCCATGGATCCCAAAAGGCTCCACAGACCCCAAAAGGTTCCACGGACCCCAAAGGGCTCCACAGACCCCAAAAGATTCCATGGATCTCAAAAGATTCCACAGAACCCAAAGGGCTCCACAGACCCCAAAAGGCTCCATGGATCCCAAAAGATTCCACAGACCCCTAAAGGATTTTATGGCTCTCCCAAAAGAATTTTATGGACCCCAAAGAGTTGTAGAGACCCCAGAGGGTCCCACAGACCCCAAAAGATTCCACAGGCCCACAAAGGATTTCATGGCTCCCCCAAAAGGATTTTATGGACCCCAAAGGATTCTAGAGACCCCAAAAGATTCCACAGACCCCAAAAGGATTTTATGGCTCCCCCAAAAGGATTTTATGGACCCCAAAGGATTCTAGAGACCCCAAAAGATTCCACAGACCCCAAAAGGATTTTATGGATCCCAAAAGGATTTTATGGACCCCAAAAGATTCCACAGACCCTAAAAGGATTTTATGGACCCCAAAAAGGATTTTATGGACCCCAAAAGATTCCACAGACCCCAAAAGGATTTTATGGCTCCCCCAAAAGGATTTTATGGACCCCAAAAGGATTTTATGGACCCCAAAAGATTCCACAGACCCCAAAAGGATTTTATGACTCCCCCAAAAGGATTTTATGGACCCCAAAAGGATTTTATGGACCCCAAAGTGTTCTACAGACCCCAAAAGGATTTTATGGACCCCAAAAAGGATTTTATGGACCCCAGAGAGTTCTACAGACTCCAAAAGGATTTTTTTTTCCCTACGTCCCCAGAGCTCGAAGGTCACCGGGGTTTTACGGCCGCGGGGTTTTATGGCTCGCACGTTTTTATGGCCCCGTGTTTTTATGGCCCCCGGGTTTTATGGCCGCGGGTTTTACACCCCGACGTGTGAAAGTGCCTCCATAAAGATTTGGGAACTTTCATGGGCTCGGCGCCTTCCTGGGGCTGCGGGGGGAGGGTGGGACCGGGGAGGAATTGGGATTTGGGACCCCCATGGAGCCCTGGGGACCGGGGAGACCTCTGACCCTATGGGGACCCATGGGACCCCTTGATCCTATAGGACTCTGTGACCCCATGGGACCCCATGGGACCCCCTGACCCTATGGGACCCATAGGACCCCATGGGACCCCTGACCCTAAATAATGCCCTGATCCTATAGGATCCTGTGACCCCATGGGACCCCATGGGACCCCTGACCCCATGGGACCCCTGACCCTAAATAATGCCCTGATCCTATAGGATCCTGTGACCCCATGGGACCCCATGGGACCCCTGACCCCATGGGACCCCTGACCCTAAATAACCCCCTGATCCTATAGGATCTTGTGAACTTATGGGGACCCCTGACCCTAAATAACCCCCTGATCCTATAGGACCTTGTGACCCCATGGGACCCCTTGATCCTAAGGGACTCTGGGACCCCATGGGACCCCATGGGACCCCTGACCCTAAATAACCCCTTGATCCTATAGGATCCTGTGACCTTATGGGACCCCCTGACCCTATGGGACCTTGTGAACTTATGGGAGCCCCTGACCCTATGGGGACCCATGGGACCCCTTGATCCTATAGGACTCTGTGACCCCATGGGACCCTATGGGACCCCCCTGACCCTATGGGGACCCATAGGACCCTTTGATCCTAAGGGACACTGTGACCCCATGGGACCCCCTGAGCTGGTGGGACCCCATGACCCTATGGGATCCCCTGACCCTATAGGCCCCTGTGACCCTAAACAGCCCCCTTGACCCTATGGGATTCCTGACCCAAAATAACCTCCTGACCCTATAGGACCCTTCAACCCTATAGGACTTGATAACCCCCTGACCCCACAGGACCCCCTGGCCCAATGGGAGCCCCCAATGCTATAGGACCCCTTGACCCTATAGAGCCCCCTGAGCCCAAATGGGACCTCCCTGACCCTATAGAACCCTGGGACCCCAAATAACCCCTGACCCAACAGGGGTCCCAATAGGACCCCAAACCCTATAGAGCCCTCGGACCCTATAGAGCCCTCGGACCCTATAGGGACCCCTGACCCTATAGGGACCCCTGACCCTATAAAGGCCTCTGAACCTCAATAAGCCCTTGGCCCTATAGAACCCTCCTGACCCTATAGAACCCTGTGACCCCAAATAACCTCTGCCCCAATAGGGTCCCAATAGGACCCGAAACCCTATGGAGCCCCTTGACCCTATAGAGCCCCTTGACCCTATAGAACCCTCTGACCCTATAGAGGCCCCTGACCCTATAGAACCCTCTGACCCTATAGAGGCCCCTGACCCTATAGGAACCCCTGACCCTATAGAACCCTCTGACCCTATAGGGGCCCCTAACCCTATAGGGACCCCTGACCCTATAGAACCCTCTGACCCTATAGAGGCCCCTGACCCTATAGGAACCCCTGACCCTATAGAGACCCTCGGTTATCGATCCCCGGCTATCGATCCCGGGTTATCAATCCTCCGTTATCAACTCTCGCTTATCAATCATCCGGTTATCGATCCCCGGTTATCAACCCCCCGTGATCGATCCCCGGCTATCGATCCCCGGTTATCTACTCTCCGTTATCGATCCCCGGTTATCAATCCTCCGTTATCAACTCTCGCTTATCAGTCATGCGGTTATCTACTCTCCGTTATCGATCCCCGGCTATCAATCCCCGGTTATCAACCCTCCGTGATCAATCCCCGGCTATCGATCCCCGGTTATCAATCCCCGGTTATCAATCCCCGGTTATCGATCCCCGGTTATCAACCCTCCGTTATCGATCCCCGGCTATCGATCCCCGCCCCATCGATTCTCTCGGCGCTCCTCGCTCGATGCTCTCCGCGCTCGGCTGCCCAGCCCCCATCGATACTCTCGGCGCTCTCCCCCCTCACCCCCCCTTCCCCCCCCCCTCCCCGTTGCCGCTCGATGCCCTCGGCGCTCGGCCGCGCGGGCTGGCGGGGCCGGAAGTGGCGCGGGGCGGGGGGGGGGCCCCGGGGCCTCCTCAGGAGCCGCCGCCGCCGCCGCGCCCGGACCCCCCCGCAGCCCCGGGAGCCCCGCGCCCCCCGCGCCCCCCCCAGGGCCCCCAGGGCCGGGGGGGCCTCCCGAGCCCGCCCGCGGCCCCGCCGGTGAGAGAGCGCTCGGGTGTGTGTGTGTGGGGGGGGCGCTGGCGGCGGCCGGGGGGCAGCGGGAGCTGAGGGGGCCGGGGCTGAGGGGGAGGGCGCGGCTCCCGGGGGTGTCACGGCGCTGTGGGGTGGGGAGGGGTCGTGCCGCTCCCCCCCCGGCGGTGTCGGGGCGGGTTCGGGGTGGCCGGTGTGGGGGTGTGGCGGGGGGGCCGCTCTGAGGGGGGGTCGTGTCTCCCCGGCGCTGTCAGGGCTGTATTTGGGGGGGGTCTCGGTTTCTGAGAGGGGGTCGTGTCTCCCCGGCGCTGTCAGGGCTGTATTTGGGGGGGGGGTCTCTGTTTTTGAGGGGGGGTCGTGTCTCCCCGGCGCTGTCAGGGCTGTATTTGGGGGGGGTCTCGGTTTCTGAGAGGGGGTCGTGTCTCCCCGGCGCTGTCAGGGCTGTATTTGGGGGGGGGTCTCAGTTTCTGAGGGGAGGTCGTGTCCCCTCAGCGCTGTCAGGGCTGTATTTGGGGGGGTCGTGTCTCCTCAGCGCTGTCAGGATTTGGTTTGGGGGGTCTCGGTTTTTGAGGGGGGGTCGTGTCCCCTCAGCGCTGTCAGGGCTGTATTTGGGGGGGGGGGGGTCTCTGTTTTTGAGGGGGGGTCGTGTCTCCCCGGCGCTGTCAGGGCTGTGTTTGGGGGGGGGGGGGTCTCTGTTTTTGAGGGGGGGTCGTGTCTCCCCGGCGCTCTCGTCTCAGTTTTTGGGGGGGTCGTGTCCCCCTGGCACTGTCAGGGCTGTATTTGGGGGGGGTCTCTGTTTCTGAGGGGGGGTCATGTCTCCCCGGCGCTGTCAGGGCTGTTTTTGGGGGGGTCTCGGTTTTTGAGGGGGGTCGTGTCCCCTCAGGGCTGTATTTGGGGGGGTCTCTGTTTCTGAGGGAGGGTCGTGCCTCCCCGGCGCTGTCGTCTCGGTTTTTGAGGGGGGGTCGTGTCCCCTCAGCGCTGTTAGGGCTGTATTTGGGGGGGTCTCTGTTTCTGAGGGGGGGTCGTGTCTCCCTGGCACTGTCAGGATTTGGTTTGGGGGGTCTCGGTTTCTGAGGGGGGGTCGTGTCCCCTCAGCGCTCTCAGGGCTGTATTTGGAGGGAGGGTCTCTGTTTCTGAGGGGGGGTCGTGTCTCCCCGGCGCTCTCGTCTCAGTTTTTTGGGGGGTCGTGTCTCCCTGGCACTGTCAGGATTTGGTTTGGGGGGTCTCGGTTTCTGAGGGGGGGTCGTGTCCCCTCAGCGCTGTCAGGGCTGTATTTGGGGGGGGTCTCGGTTTTTGGGGGGGGTTCGTGTCCCCCTGGCACTGTCAGGATTTGGTTTGGGGGGGTCTCAGTTTCTGAGGGGGGGTCGTGTCCCCTCAGCGCTGTCAGGGCTGTATTTGGAGGGAGGGTCTCGGTTTTTGGGGGGGGTCGTGTCCTCCCCGGGGGTCCCTGCGCTATATTTATGGGGGCTCTGATTTTTTGGGGGGGGTCCGTGTCTCCCCGGCGCTGTCAGGCCTGTATTTGGGGAGGGGTCCGGGCTGTATTTGGGGGGAGGGTCGTGTTCCCCCAGGGGTCCCAGCACTCTATTTCTGGAGGCTCCGATTTTTGGGGATCCCCGTGGGTTCAGCAGCGATTCAGTCCGACCTTTCCCCCCCCAAAACCCCCCCAAAAAACCCCAAAACCCCCCCAAAAAAACCCCAAAACCCCTCCCCTCGCGGGGGTCTCAGGGCTGGATTTGGGGCGGGGGTCGTGTTCCCCCAGGGGTCCCAACATTCTATTTATGGAGGCTCCGATTTTTGGGGATCCCCGTGGGTTCAGCAGCGATTCAGTCTGACCTCTCCCCCCCCAAACCCCCCCCAAAAAACCCCCAAAACCCCCCAAAAAACCCCAAAATCCCCCCAAAAAACCCAAAATCCCCCCAAAAAAAACCCCAAAATCCCTCCCCTGGCGGGGGTCTCAGGGCTGGATTTGGGGCTGGGGTCCCAGCACTCTATTTCTGGAAGCTCCGATTTTTGGGGATCCCCGTGGTTTCAGCAGCGATTCAGTCCAACCTCTCCCCCCCCAAAACCCCCCAAAGCCCCCCAAAAAAAACCCAAAATCCCTCCCCTGGCGGGGGTCTCAGGCCTGGATTTGGGGCGGGGGTCGTGTTCCCCCAGGGGTTCCAACATTCTATTTATGGAGGCTCCGATTTTTGGGGATCCCCGTGGGTTCAGCAGCGATTCAATCCGAGCTTTCCCCCCCCAAAACCCCCCCAAAAAACCCCCCAAAAAACCCCCAAACCCCCCCAAAAAAACCCCAAACCCCTCCCCTGGCGGGGGTCTCAGGGCTGGATTTGGGGCTGGGGTCCCAGCACTCTATTTCTGGAAGCTCCGATTTTTGGGGATCCCCGTGGTTTCCGCAGCGATTCAGTCCGACCTCTCCCCCCACAAAACCCCCCCAAAAAACCCCAAAAAAACCCCAAAACCCCCCAAAAAAACCCCAAAATCCCTCCCCTGGCGGGGGTCTCAGGGCTGGATTTGGGGCTGGGGTCCCAGCACTCTATTTCTGGAAGCTCCGATTTTTGGGGATCCCCGTGGTTTCAGCAGCGATTCAGTCCAACCTCTCCCCCCCCAAAACCCCCCAAAGCCCCCCAAAAAAACCCAAAATCCCTCCCCTGGCGGGGGTCTCAGGCCTGGATTTGGGGCGGGGGTCGTGTTCCCCCAGGGGTTCCAACATTCTATTTATGGAGGCTCCGATTTTTGGGGATCCCCGTGGGTTCAGCAGCGATTCAATCCGAGCTTTCCCCCCCCCAAAACCCCCCCAAAAAACCCCCAAAAAACCCCCAAACCCCCCAAAAAAACCCCAAACCCCTCCCCTGGCGGGGGTCTCAGGGCTGGATTTGGGGCTGGGGTCCCAGCACTCTATTTCTGGAAGCTCCGATTTTTGGGGATCCCCGTGGTTTCCGCAGCGATTCAGTCCGACCTCTCCCCCCACAAAACCCCCCCAAAAAACCCCAAAAAAACCCCAAAACCCCCCAAAAAAACCCCAAAATCCCTCCCCTGGCGGGGGTCTCAGGGCTGGATTTGGGGCTGGGGTCCCAGCACTCTATTTCTGGAGGCTCCGATTTTTGGGGATCCCCGTGGGGTCAGCAGCGATTCAATCCGACCTCTCCCCCCCCAAAACCCCCCCAAAAAAAACCCCAAACCCCCCCCCCCAAAAAACCCCCAAATCCCTCCCCTCGCGGGGGTCTCAGGGCTGGATTTGGGGCGGGGGTCGTGTTCCCCCCGGGGGTCTCAGGCCTGGATTTGGGGGGGGTCCCAGCACTCTATTTCTGGAAGCTCCGATTTTTGGGGATCCCCGTGGTTTCAGCAGCGATTCAGTCCGACCTCTCCCCCCCCAAACCCCCCCCCAAAAAACCCCCAAAACCCCCCAAAAAACCCCAAAATCCCCCCAAAAAACCCAAAATCCCCCCCCAAAAACCCCAAATCCCTCCCCTCGCGGGGGTCTCAGGCCTGGATTTGGGGCTGGGGTCCCAGCACTCTATTTCTGGAAGCTCCGATTTTTGGGGATTCCCGTGGGGTCAGCAGCGATTCAGTCCAACCTCTCCCCCCCCAAAACCCCCCAAAGCCCCCCAAAAAAAACCCAAAATCCCTCCCCTGGCGGGGGTCTCAGGCCTGGATTTGGGGCGGGGGTCGTGTTCCCCCAGGGGTTCCAACATTCTATTTATGGAGGCTCCGATTTTTGGGGATCCCCGTGGGTTCAGCAGCGATTCAATCCGAGCTTTCCCCCCCCAAAACCCCCCCAAAAAACCCCCCAAAAAACCCCCAAACCCCCCCAAAAAAACCCCAAACCCCTCCCCTGGCGGGGGTCTCAGGGCTGGATTTGGGGCTGGGGTCCCAGCACTCTATTTCTGGAAGCTCCGATTTTGGGGATCCCCGTGGTTTCCGCAGCGATTCAGTCCGACCTCTCCCCCACAAAACCCCCCCAAAAAAAACCCAAAAAAACCCCAAAACCCCCCAAAAAAAACCCCAAAATCCCCCCAAAAAACCCAAAATCCCTCCCCTCGCGGGGGTCTCAGGCCTGGATTTGGGGCTGGGGTCCCAGCACTCTATTTCTGGAAGCTCCGATTTTTGGGGATCCCCGTGGGTTCAGCAGCGATTCAGTCTGAGCTCTCCCCCCCCCCAAAACCCCCCCAAAAAACCCCAAAACCCCCCCAAACCCCCCCCCCAAAAGCCCCAAAATCCCTCCCCTGGCGGGGGTCTCAGGGCTGGATTTGGGGCGGGGGTCGTGTTCCCCCAGGGGTTCCAACATTCTATTTATGGAGGCTCCGATTTTTGGGGATCCCCGTGGGGTCAGCAGCGATTCAGTCCTTCCTCTCCCCCCACAAAACCCCCCCCAAAAAACCCCCAAAACCCCCAAAAAAACCCCAAATCCCTCCCCTCGCGGGGGTCTCAGGGCTGCGCCCCCTCCCCACGGATTCCCACGGATTCCATGGGGCCATGGAGCTCTCCCTGGAATCCCTGGAATGACATTTGTGGGAATCTCTTCCCCCCCCCTCCCTCCCCGCCCCAATTCCTGGGGCTTTTCCCTCTCCCTCCTGCTCCGGGGGTTTATTTTTTTTTTTGGGGGAAAGATTGGAATTTTTTGGGGGTGTCCCTGTTGTGTCCCCCCCCGGGATTCTCCGGAGTCGCTTTTCCATTTTTTTATTTTTTATTTTTTTTTTTCCGTTGGCTCCGGGCTGAGTTTTCCCCTCCAGCTCATGGGAATCTCCTCCCATTCCAGGAATTTTGGGGGGAATTTCTCTTTTTTTCCTCAATCTCCGGGGGGGATTTTCCAGAGAGGGCTGACCCCCCCTTTAACCATATCGCAATATTCCCATTCCCACCGGGAAACTCCCAAATTAATTCCATTTTTTTTTTTTCCGTTGGCTCCGGGCTGAGTTTTCCCCTCCAGCTCAGGGGAATCTCCTCCCATTCCAGGAATTTTGGGGGGAATTTCCCGAATTTTTCCCCTTTTTTCCTCAATCCCGGGGGGGTTTCCAGAGAGGGCTGACCCCCCCCTTCTCCATCCATATCCCAATTTTCTCATTCTCGGGGGAATTACCAAATTATTCCATGGGAATTCCACGGCGGGGGGAGAGGCAAAACCCTCCGGGGCCGGGGATGGAATTTAGATTTCCATGAGATCCCGGGGGGGTTTTTTTGAGGTTTTTTTTGGGATTTTTCCACACCCCCAAGGACTCCGGGAAGGTTCCAGAAGCTCCCGATCCCATGGGAATGTCGGGGTTATCCAAGGGCAAGGCATCCGAGAATTTTTTTGGGATCTCTTCCCGAGGGAGCTGCTCTACTTTTTAAAAAAAAAACCCCAAAAAAACCTAAAAAACGTGGATGGAAGGAACAGATCTTCATCCCCCGAATGTCCTGGAATTGTTTTTTTCCAGTTTTTTATCCCGAGAGAGGCAGGGGGGGGTTTGGATTCCCCCGGACAAAAGCGCCGGGAGGAAAAAAAAAAAAAAAAAAATCCCAGGGGTTGGGCTGGAATTTGAGTTTCCCCGGAGCTGCTGAATTGCTGGAGTTGAAAGCCAGGAATTCTCGTGGTTTTTTTATTTTTTTCTTTCCCTTCCCAGGTTTTTTTTGTGGAGTGGTTTTTCCAGGCGAGGGAGGAGCTTCTCCCAGCAGGGATTATTAGGGAAAAATAACATCCCGATTTCCATGGGAGACAGAGCCCGGAATCCCCACCCGCGCCGGCCCCGGGGCTGGGATTTATCCGGAATTTATCCGAGATTTATCCGGGACTGCATTCCCGGGCTCTGCGCCGCTGCCAAGGGTGGGAATGGGGGTTTAGTCAGGATTTTATTCCCTGCTTTTTCAGTTGTGTGAAGGCTGAGAATAAGGATTTTTCCAGGGTTTCATTCCCTGGGTTTTCAGTTATGGAAAAAGTGGGAATGAGGATTTTTTTGGGATTTCATTCCTTGTGTTTGCAGTTATGCAAAGAGTGGGAATGGAAATTTATCCAGGATTTATCCAGGATTTAATTTCCTGTTCTTTCCAGTGCTGCCAAGGGTGGGAATGTGGATTTATTCAGGATTTTATTCCCTGTTTTTCCAGTTGTGCAAAGAGTGGGAATGGGAATTTATCTGGGATTTATCCAGGATTTATCCAGGATTTAATTTCCTGTTCTTTCCAGTCTGGCTAAGGGTGGGAATGGGGATTTCTCCAGGATTTCGTTCCCTGTTCTTTCCAGTTGTGCAAAGAGTGGAAATGGGGATTTAGTCAGGATTTTATTCCCTGTTTTTTCATTTGTGTGAAGGTTGGGAATGAGGATTTCTCCAGGATTGCATTCCCTGTTTTTTCAGTTGTGTGAAGGCTGAGAATAAGGATTTTTCCAGGATTTCATTCCTTGTGTTTGCAGTTATGCAAAGACTGAGAATGGGGGTTTATTCAGAATTTTATTCCTTGGTTTTTTCAGTCATGCAAAGAGTGGGAATGGGGATTTATCCAGGATTTATCCAGTTCTGCCAAGGGTGGGAATGAGGATTTATCCAGGATTTTATTCCTTGGTTTTTCAGTTATGCAAGGAGTGGGAATGGGGATTTAGCTGGGATTTCATTCCTTGGTTTTCTCAGTTGTGTGAAGGTTGGGAATGGGAATATTTCCAGGATTTTTCCAGTGCTGCCAAGGGTGGGAATGGGGATTTTTCTGAGATTTCTTTCCCTGGTTTTTCAGTTCTGCAAAGAGTGGGAATTGAGATTTATCCAGGATTTATCCAGGCTCTCATTTCCTGTTTTTCAGTCCTGCCAAGGCAGGGGATGGGAATTCATCTGAGATTTCATTCCCTGGGTTTTCAGTTCTGCAAAGAGTGGGAATGGGGATTTATCCAGAATTTATCCAGTGTTTCATTCCTTGGTTTTCCAGTCGTGCAAAGAGTGGGAATGGGGATTGATCTGGGATTTCTCCGGAATTTATCCGAGATTTTTCCGGGACTGCATTCCCGGGCTCTGCGCCGCTGCCAAGGGTGGGAATGGGGGTTTAGTCAGGATTTTATTCCTTGGTTTTTCAGTCATGCAAAGAGTGGGAATGGGGGTTTATTCAGGATTTTATTCCCTGCTTTTTCCAGTCGTGCAAAGAGTGGGGAATGAGGATTTTTCTGGATTTCATTCCTTGTGTTTGCAGTTATGCAAAGAGTGGGAATGGGAATTTATCTGGGATTTATCCAGGATTTATCCAGGATTTAATTTCCTGTTCTTTCCAGTCTGGCTAAGAGTGGGAATTGCGATTTATCCAGGATTCCATTCCTTGGTTTTTTCAGTTGTGTGAAGGCTGAGAATAAGGATTTATCCAGGGTTTCATTCCCTGGTTTTCCAGTTATGCAAGGAGTGGAAATGGGGATTTATCCAAGATTTCATTCCTTGTTTTTTCAGTTCTGCAAAGAGTGGGAATTGAGATTTATCCAGGATTTATCCAGGCTCTCATTTCCTGTTTTTCAGTCCTGCCAAGGCTGGGGATGGGAATTCATCTGAGATTTCATTCCCTGGGTTTTCAGTCATGCCAAGGGTGGGAATGAGGATTTATCCAGGATTTCTCCAGTGTTTCATTCCTTGGTTTTCCAGTCGTGCAAAGAGTGGGAATGGGAATTGATCTGGGATTTATTCGGAATTTATCCGAGATTTATCCGGGACTGCATTCCCGGGCTCTGCGCCGCTGCCAAGGGTGGGAATGAGGATTTAGTCAGGATTTTATTCCTTGGTTTTTCAGTTGTGTGAAGGTTGGGAATGAGGATTTATTCAGGATTTTATTCCCTGCTTTTTCAGTTGTGTGAAGAGTGGGAATAAGGATTTTTCCAGGATTTCATTCCTTGTGTTTGCAGTTGTGCAAAGAGTGGGAATGGGAATTTATCCAGGATTCATCCAGGATTTAATTTCCTGTTTTTTCCAGTCTGGCTAAGGGTGGGAATGGGAATTTCTCCAGGATTTCATTCCCTGGGTTTCCAGTCATGCAAAGAGTGGGAATGGGAATTTATCCAGGGTTTCATTCCCTGCTTTTTCAGTTGTGTGAAGGCTGAGAATAAGGATTTTTCCGGGATTTCATTCCTTGTGTTTGCAGTTATGCAAAGAGTGGGAATGAGGATTTATTCAGAATTTTATTCCTTGTTTTTTTCAGTCATGCAAAGAGTGGGAATGGGAATTTATCCAGGATTTATCCAGGATTTAATTTCCTGTTTTTTCCAGTCTGGCCAAGGGTGGGAATGGGGATTTATCCAGGATTTCATTCCCTGCTTTTTCCAGTCCTACAAGGGTGGGAATGAGGATTTATCCAGTGTTTCATTCCCTGGTTTTCCAGTTGTGCAAGGAGTGGAAATGGGGATTTATCCAGGATTTTATTCCTTGGTTTTTTCAGTTGTGTAAAGGTTGGGAATGTGGTTTTATTCAGGATTTCTTTCCCTGTTTTTTCCAGTCATGCAAAGAGTGGGAATTGAGATTTATCCAGGATTCCATTCCTTGGTTTTTTCAGTTGTGTGAAGGCTGGGAATGGGAATATTTCCAGGATTTTTCCAGTGCTGCCAAGGGTGGGAATGGGGATTTTTCTGAGATTTCTTTCCCTGGTTTTTCAGTTATGCAGAGTGGGAATTGAGATTTATCCAGGATTTATCCAGGCTCTCATTTCCTGTTTTTCAGTCCTGCCAAGGCTGGGGATGGGAATTCATCTGAGATTTCATTCCCTGGGTTTGCAGTCATGCAAAGAGTGGGAATGGGGATTTATCCAGGATTTCATTCCTTGTTTTTTCAGTTGTGTGATGGTTGGGAATGGGAATTTATCTGGGATTTTTCCAGGACTTATTCAGGATTTATTCAGGATTTCACTCCCCGCTTCTCTCAACCCAGCAAAGGTTGGGAATGGGAATTTATCTGGAATTTCATTCCCTGTTTTTTCAGTCATACTAAGGTTGGGAATGAGGATTTATCCAGGATTTAACTTCCTGTTTTTTCAGTTGTGTGAAGGCTGGGAATAGGAATTTATCCAGGATTTCATTCCCTGTTTTTTCCAGTGCTGCCAAGAGTGGAAACTGAGATTTATCCAGGATTTTATTCCCTGGTTTTTCAGTTGTGTGAAGGTTGGAAATGAGGATTTCTCCAGGGTTTCATTCCCTGGGTTTTCAGTTATGGAAAGAGTGGGAATGTGGATTTATCCAGGATTTTATTCCCTGTTTTTCTCAGTCGTGCAAAGAGTGGGAATGGGAATTTATCCAGGATTTATCCAGGATTTAATTTCCTGTTTTTTCCAGTCTGGCCAAGGGTGGGAATGTGGATTTATCCAGGATTCCATTCCCTGTGTTTGCAGTTATGCAAAGAGTGGGAATGGGGATTTATCCAGGATTTTATTCCCTGTTTTTTCAGTTGTGTGAAGGCTGGGAGTGGGAATTTATCTGGGATTTATCCAGTTCTGCCAAGGGTGGGAATGTGGATTTAGTCAGGATTGTATTCCCTGTTTTTCCAGTTGTGTGAAGGTTGAGAATGAGGATTTATCCAGTATTTCTTTCCCTGCTTTTTCAGTTATGCAGAGTGGGAATTGAGATTTATCCAGGATTTATCCAGGCTCTCATTTCCTGTTTTCCAGTCTTGCCAAGGCTGGGGATGGGAATTCATCTGAGATTTCATTCCCTGTTTTTTCCAGTCCTATAAGGGTGGGAATGTGGATTTATCCAGTGTTTCATTCCCTGCTTTTTCCAGTTGTGCAAAGAGTGGGAATGGGAATTGATCTGGGATTTATCCGGAATTTATCCGAGATTTATCCGGGACTGCATTCCCGGGCTCTGCGCCGCTGCCAAGGGTGGGAATGGGAATTTAGTCAGGATTTTATTCCCTGTTTTTTTTCCAGTTGTGCCACAGGTGGGAATGGGGATTTTTCCAGGATTTCATTCCTTGTGTTTGCAGTCATGCAAAGAGTGGGAATGGGAATTTATCTGGGATTTATCCAGGATTTATCCAGGATTTAATTTCCTGTTTTTTCCAGTCTGGCCAAGAGTGGGAATTGAGATTTATCCAGGATTCCATTCCTTGGTTTTTCAGTTGTGTGAAGGCTGAGAATAAGGATTTTTCTGGGATTTCATTCCTTGTGTTTGCAGTTATGGAAAGAGTGGGAATGGGGGTTTATTCAGGATTTCATTCCCTGTTTTTTCCAGTCCTACAAGAGTGGGAATGTGGATTTCTCCAGGGTTTCATTCCCTGGTTTTCCAGTTGTGCAAGGAGTGGGAATGGGAATTTATCCGAGATTTATCCGAGATTTATCCGGGACTGCATTCCCGGGCTCTGCGCTGCTGCCAAGGGTGGGAATGGGGATTTAGTCAGGATTTCATTCCTTGTTTTTTCAGTTGTGTGAAGGTTGGGAATGAGGATTTATCCAGAATTTCATTCCATGTTTTTTCAGTCATTCAAAGAGTGGGAATGGGGATTTATCCAGGATTTATCCAGGATTTAATTTCCTGTTTTTTCCAGTGCTGCCAAGGGTGGGAATGTGGATTTATTCAGGATTTTATTCCCTGTTTTTCCAGTTGTGTGAAGGCTGAGAATAAGGATTTATCCAGGATTTCTTTCCCTGGTTTTTCAGTTCTGCAAAGAGTGGGAATTGAGATTTATCCAGGATTTATCCAGGCTCTCATTTCCTGTTTTTCACTCCTGCCAAGGCTGGGGATGGGAATTCATCTGAGATTTCATTCCCTGTTTTTTCCAGTCCTACAAGAGTGGGAATGAGGATTTATCCAGGATTTCATTCCCTGGTTTTTCCAGTTGTGCAAAGAGTGGGAATGGGGATTTATCCAGGATTTATCCAGTGTTTCATTCCCTGGTTTTTCCAGTTGTGCAAAGAGTGGGAATGGGAATTGATCTGGGATTTATCCGGAATTTATCCGAGATTTATCCGGGACTGCATTCCCGGGCTCTGCGCCGCTGCCAAGGGTGGGAATGGGGATTTAGTCAGGATTTTATTCCCTGCTTTTTCAGTTGTGTGAAGGATGAGAATAAGGATTTTTCTGGGATTTCATTCCTTGTGTTTGCAGTTATGCAAAGAGTGGGAATGGGGGTTTATTCAGGATTTTATTCCTTGGTTTTTTCCAGTTGTGTAAAGAGCGGAAATGGGAATTTTTCCAGGATTTATCCAGTTCTGCCACGGGTGGGAATGGGAATTTCTCCAGGATTTCATTCCCTGTGTTTTCCAGTTATGCAAAGACTGGGAATGGGAATTTATCTGGGATTTTATTCCTTGGTTTTTCAGTTGTGTGAAGGTTGGGAATGGGGATTTATCCAGGATTTCATTCCTTGTTTTTTCAGTTATGCAGAGTGGGAATTGAGATTTATCCAGGATTTATCCAGGCTCTCATTTCCTGTTTTTCACTTCTGCCAAGGCAGGGGATGGGAATTCATCTGAGATTTCATTCCCTGGGTTTGCAGTTCTGCAAAGAGTGGGAATGAGGATTTTTCCAGGATTTCTTTCCCTGGTTTTTCAGTTATGCAGAGTGGGAATTGAGATTTATCCAGGATTTATCCAGGCTCTCATTTCCTGTTTTTCAGTCCTGCCAAGGCAGGGGATGGGAATTCATCTGAGATTTCATTCCCTGGGTTTGCAGTTCTGCAAAGAGTGGGAATGAGGATTTTTCCAGGATTTCTTTCCCTGGTTTTTCAGTTATGCAGAGTGGGAATTGAGATTTATCCAGGATTTATCCAGGCTCTCATTTCCTGTTTTCCAGTCTGGCCAAGGCTGGGGATGGGAATTCATCTGAGATTTCATTCCCTGGTTTTCCAGTTGTGTGAAGGCTGAGAATAAGGATTTTTCCAGGATTTCATTCCTTGTGTTTGCAGTTATGCAAAGAGTGAGAATGGGGATTTATTCAGAATTTTATTCCTTGTTTTTTTCAGTCATGCAAAGAGTGGGAATGGGGATTTATCCAGGATTTATCCAGGATTTAATTTCCTGTTTTTTCCAGTCTGGCCAAGGTTGGGAATGGGGATTTAGTCAGGATTTCATTCCTTGTTTTTTCAGTTGTGTGAAGGGTGGAAATGGGAATTTCTCCAGGATTTCATTCCCTGCTTTTTCCAGTTGTGTGAAGGTTGGGAATGGGGGTTTATTCCGGATTTCATTCCTTGTATTTGCAGTTATGCAAAGAGTGGGAATTGAGATTTTTCCAGGGTTTCATTCCCTGCTTTTCTCAGTCCTGCCAAGGGTGGGAATGGGAATTTATCCAGGATTTATCCAGGATTTAATTTCCTGTTTTTCCAGTCTGGCCAAGGGTGGGAATGGGGATTTTTCTGAGATTTCTTTCCCTGCTTTTTCCAGTCATGCAAAGGGTGGGAATGGGAATTTATTCAGCATTTCTTTCCCCGTTTTTTCAGTTGCGTGAAGAGTGGGAATGAGGATTTATCCAGGATTTCATTCCCTGTTTTTTCCAGTTGTGCAAAGAGTGGGAATTGAGATTTATCCAGGATTTTATTCCTTGGTTTTTTCAGTTGTATAAAGAGTGGGAATGGGGGTTTATTCAGGATTTTATTCCTTGGTTTTCCAGTTGTGTGAAGGTTGGGAATGAGGATTTCTCCAGGATTTCATTCCCTGGTTTTCCAGTCATGCAAAGAGTGGGAATGGGGATTGATCTGGGATTTATCCGGAATTTATCCGAGATTTATCCGGGACTGCATTCCCGGGCTCTGCGCCGCTGCCAAGGGTGGGAATGGGGGTTTAGTCAGGATTTTATTCCCTGGCTTTTCAGTTGTGTGAAGGCTGAGAATAAGGATTTATCCAGGATTTCATTCCTTGTGTTTGCAGTTATGCAAAGAGTGGGAATGGGGGTTTATTCAGGATTTTATTCCTTGGTTTTTTCCAGTTGTGTAAAGAGTGGAAATGGGAATTTTTCCAGGATTTATCCAGTTCTGCCAAGGGTGGGAATGGGAATTTCTCCAGGATTTCATTCCCTGTGTTTTCCAGTTATGCAAAGAGTGGGAATGGGAATTTATCTGGGATTTTATTCCTTGGTTTTTCAGTTGTGTGAAGGTTGGGAATGGGGATTTATCCAGGATTTCATTCCCTGGTTTTCCAGTTGTGCAAAGAGTGGGAATGGGAATTTATCTGGAATTTCTCTAGGACTTATTCAGGATTTATTTAGGATTTCCCTCCCTGTTTTTCTTAGTCCTGCCAAGGGTGGGAATGGGAATTTCTCCAGGATTTCTCCAGGATTTATTCAGAATTTATTCAGAATTTCTCTAGGATTTATTCAGAATTTATTCAGAATTTCTCTAGGATTTATCCAGAATTTCTCCTGAATTTCTCCAGGATTTATTCAGGATTTATTCTGAATTTATTCTGAATTTCTCCAGGATTTAATTCCTGTTTTTCTCAGCCCAGCAAAGGCTGGGAATCGCAGTCGCCTGCTCTCAATTCCTGGAAAAACGCCCTGGGAATGTGGAGGGAAAAAAATTAAAAAATTAAAAAATAAAAAAATAAAATTTCTGGGAGAGGATCCCAGGCCCGAGCAGGGAAGGAAGGAATTGGATTGGCTGAGCCCTCGAGGTTTTTCCCAAGGGAAAAAATTCCGAGATTTCAGGTGGGGCCTGTGCCGGGGCTTTTTTGGGAAAAAAAAACAAAACAAAACCAAAAAAAACCCCAAAACCCCCCAAAAAATACAAAAAAAAAAAAAAAACCAAAAACCCCAAAAAACCCAAAAAACCCCCCAAAAAAACCCCCAAAAAAATCCCCCAAAACCCCCAAAAAATAAAAAAAAAAACCAAAAAACCCCCAAAAAACCCCAAAAAAAACCCAAAAAAGCCCCCAAAAAACAAAAAAAAAATACAAAAAAACCCCAAACCCCCCAAAAACCCAAAAACCCCCAAAAAACCCCCCAAAAAAAACCCCCCCAAAAAAGAAAAAACCAAAAAACCCGAAATAAAACAAAAAAAAAAAACCCAAAAAACCCCCAAAAACCCCAAAACCCCCCCCAAAAAATCCCCAAAAAACCAAAAACACCCCCAAACCCCCCCCAAACCCCCCCAAAAAAACCCCCAAAAAACCCCAAAAAACCCCCAAAAAACAAAAAAAACAAAAAAAAAACCAAAAAAAACCCCAAAAACCCCCCAAAAAACCCCAAAAAACAAAACAAAACAAACCCCCCAAAAACTCCCCAAAAAACAAAAAAAAAAAAACCAAAAAAACCCCAAAAATGGGAAGAAAAAATGGGAAAAAATGGAAAAAAAGGGGAAAATGGGAAAAAAGGGGGAAAATGGGAAAAAGAAAGGGGAAAAATGGGGGGAAAAGGGAAAAATGGGAAAAAAATGGGAAAAAAAGGGAAAAAAGGAAAAAGGGGGGAAAATGGGGAATAAAGGGGAAAAAAATGGGAAAAATGGGGAAAAATTGGAAAAAATGGGAGAAATAATGGGAAAAAAGGGGAAAAAATGAGGAAAAAAATGGGGAAAAAAGGGGGAAAAATGGGAAGGAAAAGGGGGAAAAAGGGAAAAAAGGGAAAAAATGGGGAAAAATGGGGGAAAAAATTGGAAAAAGGAAAAATGGGAAAAAGGGGAAAAATGGGGAAAAATGGAAAGAATGGGGGAAAAATGGGGGAAAAAACGGGGAAAAAAATGGGAGAAAAAGGGAAAAAATGGGAAAAAGGGGAGAAAAAAGGGGGGAAAATGGGGAAAAAAAGGGGGAAAATGGGGAAAAATGGGAAAAAAAAGGAAAAAAAATGGGGAAAAATCAGAAAAAAGGGGAAAAAATGGGGGAAAATGGGGGGAAAATGGGAAGAAGAAGGGGAAAAAATGGGGAAAAAAGGGAAAAAATGAGGAAAAAATGGGAATAAAATGGGGAAAATGGGAAAAAAGGGTAAAAAAGGGGGAAAAATGGGGAAAAATGGAAAAAAGGGAAAAAAAAGGGGAAAAATGGGAATAAAATGGGGGAAAAATGGGGAAAAAAGGGGAAAATTGGGGAAAAAGGGGGAAAAAAGGGGAAGAAATGGGGAAAAATGAGGAAAACATGGGGAAAATGGGGAAAAATGGGAAAAATGAGGAAAAAAGGGGGGAAAAATGGGGGGAAAATGGGAAAAATTGGGGGAAAAAAGGGGGAAAAATGGGGAAAAAATGGGGGGAAAAAAGGGAATAAAGGGGGGAAAAGGGGAAAATGGGGAAAACGGGGGAAAAATGCGGAAAAAATGGGGGAAAAAAGGGGAAAATTGAGGGGAAAAGGGGAAAAAATGTGAGAAAAAGGGGAAAAAAATGGGGAAAAATGGGGGAAAATGGGAATAAAGGGGAAAAAAAGGGGGAAAAAAGGGAAAAAAAAAGGGGAAAAATGGGGAAAAATGGAAAAAAGGGAAAAAAAAGGGGAAAAATGGGAATAAAATGGGGGAAAAATGGGGAAAAAAGGGGAAAATTGGGGGAAAAGGGGGAAAAAAGGGGAAGAAATGGGGAAAAATGAGGAAAACATGGGGAAAATGGGGAAAAATGGGAATAAATGGGAAAAAATGGGAAAAAAAGGGGAAAAAGGGGAAAAGGGGGAAAAAAGGGGAATAAAATGGGGGGAAAAATGGGGGAAAAAGGGAAAAAAATGGGAATAAAGGGGAAAAATGGGAAAAAAAGTGGAAAATTGGGGGAAAAAGGGGGAAAAGAATGGGGAAAAATGGGAAAAATGGAATAAAATGGGGGAAAAAAATGGGAAAAAAATGGGAAAAATGTGAAAAAATGGGGGAAAATGGGGAAAATGGGAAAAATGGGAAAAAAGGGGGGAAAAATGAGGAAAAAAGGGGGGAAAAATGGGGGGAAAATGGGAAAAATTGGGGGAAAAAATGGGGAAAAAATGGGGAAAAAAAGGGGAAAAATGGGAATAAAAAGGGGAAAAATGGGGAAAAATCTGAAAAAAAAAGGGAAAAAAATAGGAAAAAAAAAAAAGGGAAAAAAAGGGAAAAAAATCACAGGTTTGGGATGCGAGGGCTGTGGGGGATTTGGAATTTCTCGAGTTAAAAAATCTCCATTCCCAGAGGATTTTTTGGCTTTTTTATTCCCTGAGTTTTCCCAGGTGAGGGAAAGTCCTGAATTCCGAGGGAGGGAGGAGAGCTCTGCCCTAATTTCCTTTTTTTTTTTTAAAATTAATTATTTTTTCACCCCCCGGGGGAGGATTCTGACTTCGATTTCGGGAGGAATTTCGGGAGTTCGGAATTTTTATCTCGGGGATGCGTCTGGGGAATTTCTCCTTTTTTTAAATTTTTTTTTTGTGTTTTTTTACTAAATTTGAAAGATTTTCCAGGTCGGGGGAAGAGAAAAAAAATAGAAATAGGTTTGGGTGGGGCTGGGCTGGGGGAGGGAATTTTGGGAATTTTGAGAATTTTGGGAATTTTAGGAATTTTGGGAATTTTGGGGTTTTTATTCCTGGGGTGGGAGGTGTCAGACTCTGCCAGGAATTTAGGGAAATAATTAGGATTTGGTTCCCGGAGAGCTCCTGGGGTTTTTTTTCTGGTTTTTTTTTTTTTTGAGACTCTGGAATGAGGAATTCACCTCTCCTTGATTGTTATTCCTCTGGGATTGAGAATTCCAATTTTCCCTTTGAAATTCCAATTTTCCCTGCCCTTTATTCCTTTGAAATTCCAATTTTCCCTGCCCTTTATTCCTTTGAAATTCCAATTTTCCCTGCCCCATTATTCCTTTGGAATTAAAAATTCTAATTTCCCCTGCCCTTTATCCTTTTGAAATTCCGATTTTCCTGCCCTTTATCCCTTGGAAATTCCAATTTTCCCTGCCCTTTATTCCTTTGAAATTAAAAATTCCAATTTTCCCTGCCCTTTATTCCTTTGAAATTCCAATTTTCCTTGCCCTTTATTCCTCTGGAATTAAAAATTCCAATTTTCCTGCCCTTTATTCCTCTGGAATTCCAATTTTCTCTGCCCCATTATTCCTTTGGAATTAAAAATTCCAATTTTCCTGCCCCTTTATCCCTTTAGGGTTGAGGAATTCCAATTTCCCCTGCCCTTTATTCCTTTGAAATTCCAATTTCCCTGCCCATTTTTCCCTCTGGAATTAAAAATTCCAATTTTCCTTTGCCGTTTATTCCTTTGGAATGAAAAATTCCAATTTTCCTGCCCCTTTATCCCTTTAGGATTGAGGAATTCCAATTTTCCTGTCCCTTTTTCCCTCTGGGATTGAGGAATTCCAATTTTCCCTGCTCTTTATTCCTTTGAAATTAAAAATTCCAATTTTCCCTGCCCTTTATTCCTTTGGAATTAAAAATTCCAATTTTCCCATCCCTTTATCCCTTTGAAATTGAGGAATTCCAATTTTCCCTGCCCTTTATTCCTTTGGAATTAAAAATTCCAATTTTCCCTGCCCTTTATCCCTTTGAAATTCTAATTTTCTCTGCCCTTTTATTCCTTTGGAATTAAAAATTCCGATTTTCCCTGCCCTTTATCCTTTTAGGATTGAGGAATTCCAATTTTCCCTGCCCTTTATCCCTTTGGAATTAAAAATTCCGATTTTCCCTGCCCTTTATTCCTTTGAAATTGAGGAATTCCAATTTTCCTGTCCCTTTATCCCTTTAGGATTGAGAATTCCAATTTTCCCTGCCCCTTTATTCCTTTGGAATTAAAAATTCCAATTTTTCCTGCACTTTTTCCCTCTGGGATTGAGGAATTCCAATTTTCCATGCCTTTTTTCCCTTTGAAATTCCAATTTTTCCTGTCCTTTATCCCTTTGGAATTTTTAATTCCAATTTTTCCTGCCTTTTATCCCTTTGGAATTTTTAATTCCAATTTTCCTTGCCCTTTATCCCTTTGAAATTCCAATTTTCCCTGCCCTTTATTCCTTTGAAATTGAGGAATTCCAATTTTCCATGTCTTTTATCCCTTTGGAATTCTAATTTTCCTGTCCCTTTATTCCTTTGGAATTAAAAATTCCAATTTTCCATGCCTTTTATCCCTTTGAAATTCCAATTTTCCCATCCCTTTATCCCTTTGGGATTGCGAATTCCAATTTTCCCTTTGAAATTCCAATTTTCCCTGCCCCTTTTTCCCTCTGGAATTAAAAATTCCAATTTTCCCTGCCCTTTTTCCCTCTGGGATTGTCCCCAGTCCCTGCATTGTCCCCAGTCCGTGGATTGTCCCCAGGACTGGAGTGTCCCCAGGGCTGGAATGTCCCCAGGACTGGGAATGTCCCCAATTCCAGGATTGTCCCCAAGATTGGAATGTCCCCAATCCCTGGATTGTCCCCAGGACTGGCATGTCCCCAGGATTGGAATGTCCTCAGTTCCAGGATTGTCCCCAGGATTGGATTGTCCCCAATCCCTGCATTGTCCCCAATTCCAGGATTGTCCCCAATCCCTGCATTGTCCCCAATTCCAGGATTGTCCCCAGTTCCAGGATTGTCCCCAGGACTGGGAATGTCCTCAATTCCAGGATTGTCACCAGTTCCGGGATTGTCCCCAGGACTGGAGTGTCCTCAGTTCCAGGAATGTCCTCAATTCCAGGATTGTCCCCAGGACTGGCATGTCCCCAGGACTGGCATGTCCCCAGGATTGGAATGTCCTCAATCCCTGGAATGTCCCCAGGACTGGAATGTCCTCAATCCTGGGAATTGTCCCCAACCCTGGGAATGTCCTCAATCCTGGAATGTCCTCAGGACCAGAATTGTCCTCAGTCCTGGGAATGTCCCTGATCCTGTCCCTGGAATTGTCCTTGGTCCCAGGATTGTCCCCAACCCCGGGATTGTCCCCAACCCTGGGAATGTCCCCAGCCCTGTCCCTGTCCCTGGGATTGTCCCTGCTCCAAGTCCTCCTTATTTAGTGCAGCGCCATCACTAATTAACCACCCATTAACACCCAATTAACACCTGATTAGTAATCCATTAATAGCAGATAACAGCTAATTAATAACAAATTAATAACAGAATATTTACCAATTAATATCCAGTTATTAACCAATTATTAGTCAATTAATAGACGATTAATAACCAGTTAATAGCCAAATAAGAACCAAATAAGAGCCAATTCATAGCCAATTAATAACCAAATTAATAACCAATTAGTGGCCAATTGATAAATGAGTAATAATAAATTAATAGCTGTTTATTGGTTGTTAATTGGCAATGAATTAGTCAAATTATTAGTTATATAATGATTAATTAGTCGCTATTATTAATAACTGGTTAATAACCAAATTATTAGGGAATTAATAACTAAGTTAATATCCATTAACAATGATTAGTAATCATTAATAACCAATTAAAACCATGTCCAATTAGTATCCAATTAATATCCAATTAGTAGCCAATTAATAACCACTTAATATGGGAATCTCCCCAAAATCCATGGGAATCTCCCCAAAACTTCTGGAATTTCCCCAAAATCCTCGGGAATCTCCCCAAAAAATCCACAGGAATCTCCCAAAATCTCCAAAGCTCCCCAAAATTCACGGGAATCTCCCCAAAATCCATGGAAATTTCCCCAAAATCCATGGAAATCTCCCCGAAATTCACAGGAATCTCCCCAAAATCTCCAAAACTCCCCAAAATTCACGGGAATCTTCCCAAAATCCACGGAAATCTCCCAAAAATCCACAGAAATTTCCCCAAAATCCATGGAAATTTTCCCCAAAATCCATGGAAATCTCCCCAAAACTTCCAGAATCTCCCCAAAATCTCCGAAATCTCCCAAAAATCCACAGGAATCTCCCCAAAATCTCCAAATCACCCCAAAATTCACAGGAATCTCCCCAAAATCCACAGGAATCTCCCCAAAACCTCCGGAATCTCCCAAAAATCCATGGCAACCTCCCCAAAATCCATGGAAATTTTCCCAAAACCTCTGGAATCTCCCAAAAATCCACGTAAATCTCCCCAAAACCTCCGGAATCTCCCCAAAATTCACAGGAATCTCCCCAAAATCCATGGAAATTTTCCCAAAATCTCCGAAATCTCCCAAAAATCCACAGGAATCTCCCCAAAATCTACAGGAACCTCCCCAAAATCCACGGGAATCTCCCCAAAACTTCTCGAATTTCCCCAAAATCCTCGGGAATCTCCCAAAAATCCACAGGAGCCTCCCCAAAATCCATGGAAATTTTCCCAAAATCCATGGAAATTTTCCCAAAACCTCTGGAATCTCCCCAAAATCCACAGAAATCTCCCCAAGATCTCCAAAATCTCCCAAAAATCCACAGGAATCTCCCCAAAATCTCCAAATCTCCCCAAAATTCACAGGAATCTCCCCAAAATCCACAGCAACCTCCCCAAAATCCATGGAAATTTTCCCAAAATTCACAGAAATTTTCCCAAAATCCATGGAAATCTCCCCAAAACCTCTGGAATCTCCCCAAAATCTTGAAATCTCCCCAAAATCCATGGAAATTTTCCCAAAATCCATGAAAATTTTCCCAAAATCCATGGAAATCTCCCCAAAATCCATGGAAATTTTCCCAAAATCCACATAAATCTCCCCAAAATCCATGGAAATTTTCCCAAAAATCCACAGGAATCTCCCCAAAATCCCCAAAAATCCCAAAAATCTCGGCGGATTTTCCCCAAATTCCACGCCCGGGGTTGAATTTCGCTTTTCCCCTTGCCCAAAAATCCCAATTTGTTTTTTTTTTTTTCCCCTGACGGAATTCTCCTTTTTTTTTCCAGGGAATTCCAGCGCCATGGATATCGAGGACTGCAACGCTCGATCCTACATCACCGGTAAGGAAGTTTTTCCCAAATTTTTTGGTTTTTTTTCTTTTTTTTTGGGATGGATTTGGGATTTCGGTATTTTCCCAGCCCCGCCCGAGGTCGTTCCCTCAGGGATTAAGGAATAGCGGCGATTTAAGGGTTAATTCCGTGAAATTCCTGATGAAATTCCTGATAAAATTCCTGATAAAATTCCCAAGAAAATTCCCAAGAAAATTCCCAGTTGCTGTCCCTGTTATCCATGATTTAAGCGCCAATTCCGTGAAATTCCCAATAAAATTCCAAAAAAAATTCCCAATAAAATTCCCAAAAAATCCTGATAAAATTCCCAATAAAATTCCAAAAAATTCCCAATAAAATTTCCAATAAAATTCCTAATAAAATTCCCAGTTGTTGTCCCTGTTATCCACAGTTTAAGGGCCAATTCCGTGAAATTCCCAATAAAATTCCCGATGAAGTTCCCAAAAATTCCCGATAAAATTCCCGATAAAATTCCCAATAAAATCTTAAAAAAATTCCCAGTTGCTGTCCCTGTTATCCATGATTTAAGGGCCAATCCCATGAAATTCCCAATAAAATTCCCAAAAATTCCCAATAAAATTCCCAATAAAATTCTCAAAAAATTCCCAATAAAATTCCCGATAAAATTCCTAATAAAATTCCCAATAAAATTCCCTAAAATTCCCAATAAAATTCCCAATAAAATTCCCTATAACATTCCCAATAAAATTCCCAAAAATTCCTGTTAAAATTCCCAATAAAATTCCCAAAAATTCTCAATAAAATTCCTGATAAAATTCCCAATAAAATTCTCACTAAAATCCAGATAAAATTCCCAATAAAATTCCCAAAAATTCCTGATAAAATTCCCAATAAAATTTGAAATTCCCAATAAAATTCCCGATGAAATTCCCAAAAATTCCCGATAAAATTCCTGATAAAATTCCCATTAAAATTCCCGATGAAATTCCCAATAAAATTCCCGATGAAATTCCCAAAAATTCCCAATAAAATTCCCTAAAATTCCCGATAAAATTCCCAATAAAATTCCCAGTAAAATTCCCAATAAAATTCTAAAAAAATTCCCAATAAAATTCCAGACAAAATTCCCAATAAAATTCCCAATTGTCATCCCTGTTATCCTCAATTTAAGGGCCAATTCTGTGAAATTCCTGATAAAATTCCCAAAAATTCCCAATAAAATTCTGGACAAAATTCCCAATAAAATTCTGGACAAAATTCCCAATAAAATTCCCAATAAAATTCCCAAAAATTCCCGATAAAATTCCCAGTTGTCCCTGTTATCCACAGTTTAAGGGTTAATCCCGTGAAATTCCCAATAAAATTCCCAATAAAAATCCCAAAAATTCCCAATAAAATTCCCAAAAATTCCCAATGAAATTCCCAATAAAATTCCCGATGAAATTCCCGATAAAATCCCAGATTTGGGATGGATCCAGAACAGATCCAGAGGCTCAGGGTGGATTTAGGATGGATCTGGGATGGGTTTGGGATGGACCAGGATGGGTTTGGGATGGATCCAGAGGATCAGGATGGATCTGGGGTAGATCTGTCCTGATCCATCCCAAATCCCAGACCCATCCCAAATCCATCCCAAATCCATCCTGATCCATCCCAAATCCATCCTAAATCCATCTGAGCCTCTGGATCCATCCCAAATCCATCCCAGATCCATCCCAGGTCAATCTGGATCCCAGATCCATCCGAAATCCATCCCAAATAGACCCCAAATCCATCCCAAATCCATCCAAACCCATCCCAAATCCATCCCAAATCCCAAATCCATCCCAAAGCCATCCCAGCTCTATCTGGATCCCAAATCCATCCCAAATCCATCCCAAATCCATCCCAAATCCATCCCAAATCCATCCCAAATCCATCCCAGATCCATCCCAAATCCATCCCAAATCCATCCCAGATCCATCCCAAATCCATCCCAGATCCCAAACCCATCCCAAATAGACCCCAAATCCATCCCAAACCCATCCCAAATCCATCCCAAATCCCAAATCCATCCCAAATCCATCCCAGCTCTATCTGGATCCCAAATCCATCCCAAATCCATCCTGATCCATCCCAAATCCCAAATCCATCCCAAATCCATCCCAAATCCATCCTGGTCCATCCCAAACCCATCCTGATCCATCCCAAATCCCAAATCCATCCTGGTCCATCCCAAACCCATCCCTGAGCATCCTGGTCCATCCCAAATCCAAATCCATCCTGATCCATGCCAAACCCATCCCAAATCCATCCCAAATCCCAAATCCATCCCAAACCCATCCCAAATCCATCTGAGCCTTTGGGTCCATCCCAAATCCATCCTGATCCATCCCAAACCAATGCCAAATCCATCCCAAATCCATCCCAAATTCCAAACCCATCCCAAACCCATCCTGAGCCTCTGGATCCATCCCAAATCCATCCCAGATCCATCCTGATCCATCCCAAATCCATCCCAGCTCTATCTGGATCCCAAACCCATCCCAAATCCATCCTGGTCCACCCCAAATCCATCCCAAACCTATCCCAGATCCATCCCTGAGCCTCTGGATCCATCCCAAATCCCAAATTCATCCCAGATCCATCCTGATCCATCCCAAACCCATCCCAGATCCCAAACCCATCGCAAATCCATCCCAAATCCATCCCAAATCTCAAACCCATCCCAAATCCATCCTGATCCATCCCAAATCCATCCTGATCCATCCTGATCCATCCCAAATCCCAAACCCATCCCAAACCCATCCCTGAGCATCCTGGTCCATCCCAAATCCCAAATCCATCCTGATCCATCCCAAACCCATCCCAAATCCATCCCAAATCCCAAACCCATCCCAAACCCATCCCAAATCCATCCCAAACCCATCCCAAACCCATCCCAAATCCATCCCAAATCCATCCCAAATCCATCCCAAATCCCAAACCCATCCCAAACCCATCCCAAATCCATCTGAGCCTCTGGATCCATCCCAAATCCATCCCAGATCCATCCCAAACCCATCCCAAACCCATCCCAAATCCATCCCAAATCCCAAATCCCAAACCCACCCCAAACCCATCCCAAATCCATCCCAGCTCCATCCTGATCCATCCCAAACCCATCCCAGCTCTATCTGGGTCCCAAACCCATCCCAAATCCCAAACCCATCCCAAATCCATCCTAATCCATCCCAAATCCCAAACCCATCCCAAATCCATCCCAAATCCATCCAAATCCATCCCAAATCCATCCCAAACCCATCCCAAATCCATCCCAAATCCATCCCAAATCCATCCCAAACCCATCCCAAACCCATCCCAAATCCATCCCAAATCCATCCCAAATCCCAAATCCATCCCAAACCCATCCCAAATCCATCCGAGCCTCTGGATCCATCCCAAACCCATCCCAAATCCATCCCAAACCCATCCCAAACCTATCCCAAATCCATCCCAAATCCATCCTGATCCTTCCCAAATCTATCCCAGATCCATCCCAAATCCATCCGGAGCCTCTGGATCCATCCCAAATCCATCCCAAATCCCAAATCCATCCCAAACCCATCCCAAATCCCAAACCCATCCCAAACGCATCCCAAATTCCAAATCCATCTGAGCCTTTGGGTCCATCCCATATCCATCCAAATCCATCCCAAATCCCAAATCCATCCCAAATCCATCCCAAATCCCAAACCCATCCCAAATCCATCCCAAATCCCAAATCCATCCCAAATCCATCCCAAATCCAAACCCATCCCAAACCCATCCAAACCCATCCCAAATTCACCCCAAATCCATCCCAAACCCATCCCAAACCCATCCCAAATCCATCCCAAATCCCAAACCCATCCCAAATCCCAAATCCATCCCAAACCCACCCCAAACCCATCCCAAATCCATCCCAAATCCCAAACCCATCCCAAACCCACCCCAAACCCATCCCAAATCCATCCCAAATCCATCCCAAATCCCAAACCCATCCCAAACCCATCCTAATCCATCCAAACCCATCCAAATCCCAAATCCATCCCAAATCCCAAATCCATCCCAAATCCATCCCAAATCCCAAACCCATCCCAAATCCATCCCAAATCCCAAACCCATCCAAACCCAT
>JAWUZG010001256.1:0-40000 GCA_036785705.1 Acanthornis magna
CCTTTGAGACGAGCCTGCATGCTGCTATGCTTGTCCGTGCAGTTTGGATGCGAAATGCAGGGTGCACAGCAGCTCCGCGTTCTCCGGCACCTCGCTCCGGCTTCTAGCCGCCTAAGACGCACCTTAGCCGGCTAGGCGCTCTTAGCTCGCAAAGCGCGAGAAAGAAGCGGACGGCTCTCTGCGGTCCGCACAAGATGCGAACAGAAGAAGCTACGTGGCGAATACATTCTCCACGCACGCTACCTTCTCCGGGAGCTGAACTTGCACGAGTTTTGCAAGTCTAAAGCTGGAGCAAAGTGTTTCTCTCTCTCTCTCGCTCCCTCTCTCTCTGCACATTGTCCCCGTGTCCCGGTGCTGCCCAGAACATCGGAGCAGCGAGAAACATCCTTTGGAGACGAGCCTGCATGCTGCTATGCTTGCCCGTGCAGTTTGGATGCGAAATGCAGGGTGCACAGCAGCTCCGCGTTCTCCGGCACCTCGCTCCGGCTTCTAGCCGCCTAAGACGCACCTTAGCCGGCTAGGCGCTCTTAGCTCGCAAAGCGCGAGAAAGAAGCGGACGGCTCTCTGCGGTCCGGCACAAGATGCGAACAGAAGAAGCTACGTGGCGAATACATTCTCCACGCACGCTACCTTCTCCGGGAGCTGAACTTGCACGAGTTTTGCAAGTCTAAAGCTGGAGCAAAGTGTTTCTCTCTCTCTCTCGCTCCCTCTCTCTCTGCACATTGTCCCCGTGTCCCGGTGCTGCCAGAACATCGTAGCAGCGAGAACATCCTTTGGAGACGAGCCTGCATGCTGCTATGCTTGCCCGTGCAGTTTGGATGCGAAATGCAGGGTGCACAGCAGCTCCGCGTTCTCCGGCACCTCGCTCCGGCTTCTAGCCGCCTAAGACGCACCTTAGCCGGCTAGGCGCTCTTAGCTCGCAAAGCGCGAGAAAGAAGCGGACGGCTCTCTGCGGTCCGGCACAAGATGCGAACAGAAGAAGCTACGTGGAGAATACATTCTCCACGCACGCTACCTTCTCCGGGAGCTGAACTTGCACGAGTTTTGCAAGTCTAAAGCTGGAGCAAAGTGTTTCTCTCTCTCTCTCGCTCCCTCTCTCTCTGCACATTGTCCCCGTGTCCCGGTGCTGCCAGAACATCGTAGCAGCGAGAAACATCCTTTGGAGACGAGCCTGCATGCTGCTATGCTTGCCCGTGCAGTTTGGATGCGAAATGCAGGGTGCACAGCAGCTCCGCGTTTCTCCGGCACCTCGATCCGGCTTCTAGCCGCCTAAGACGCACCTTAGCCGGCTAGGCGCTCTTAGCTCGCAAAGCGCGAGAAAGAAGCGGACGGCTCTCTGCGGTCCGGCACAAGATGCGAACAGAAGAAGCTACGTGGAGAATACATTCTCCACGCACGCTACCTTCTCCGGGAGCTGAACTTGCACGAGTTTTGCAAGTCTAAAGCTGGAGCAAAGTGTTTCTCTCTCTCTCTCGCTCCCTCTCTCTCTGCACATTGTCCCCGTGTCCCGGTGCTGCCAGAACATCGTAGCAGCGAGAAACATCCTTTGAGACGAGCCTGCATGCTGCTATGCTTGCCGGTGCAGTTTGGATGCGAAATGCAGGGTGCACAGCAGCTCCGCGTTCTCCGGCACCTCGATCCGGCTTCTAGCCGCCTAAGACGCACCTTAGCCGGCTAGGCGCTCTTAGCTCGCAAAGCGCGAGAAAGAAGCGGACGGCTCTCTGCGGTCCGGCACAAGATGCGAACAGAAGAAGCTACGTGGAGAATACATTCTCCACGCACGCTACCTTCTCCGGGAGCTGAACTTGCACGAGTTTTGCAAGTCTAAAGCTGGAGCAAAGTGTTTCTCTCTCTCTCTCGCTCCTCTCTCTCTGCACATTGTCCCGTTGTCCCGGTGCTGCCAGAACATCGTAGCAGCGAGAAACATCCTTTGAGACGAGCCTGCATGCTGCTATGCTTGCCCGTGCAGTTTGGATGCGAAATGCAGGGTGCACAGCAGCTCCGCGTTCTCCGGCACCTCGCTCCGGCTTCTAGCCGCCTAAGACGCACCTTAGCGGCTAGGCGCTCTTAGCTCGCAAAGCGCGAGAAAGAAGCGGACGGCTCTCTGCGGTCCGGCACAAGATGCGAACAGAAGAAGCTACGTGGAGAATACATTCTCCACGCACGCTACCTTCTCCGGGAGCTGAACTTGCACGAGTTTTGCAAGTCTAAAGCTGGAGCAAAGTGTTTCTCTCTCTCTCTCGCTCCCTCTCTCTCTGCACATTGTCCCCGTGTCCCGGTGCTGCCAGAACATCGTAGCAGCGTGAAACATCCTTTGGAGACGAGCCTGCATGCTACTATGCTTGCCCGTGCAGTTGGATGCGAAATGCAGGGTGCACAGCAGCTCCGCGTTCTCCGGCACCTCGCTCCGGCTTCTAGCCGCCTAAGACGCACCTTAGCCGGCTAGGCGCTCTTAGCTCGCAAAGCGCGAGAAAGAAGCGGACGGCTCTCTGCGGTCCGGCACAAGATGCGAACAGAAGAAGCTACGTGGAGAAACATTCTCCACGCACGCTACCTTCTCCGGGAGCTGAACTTGCACGAGTTTTGCAAGTCTAAAGCTGGAGCAAAGTGTTTCTCTCTCTCTCTCGCTCCCTCTCTCTCTGCACATTGTCCCCGTGTCCGGTGCTGCCAGAACATCGTAGCAGCGTGAAACATCCTTTGGAGACGAGCCTGCATGCTGCTATGCTTGCCCGTGCAGTTTGGATGTGAAATGCAGGGTGCACAGCAGCTCCGCGTTCTCCGGCACCTCGCTCCGGCTTCTAGCCGCCTAAGACGCACCTTAGCCGGCTAGGCGCTCTTAGCTCGCAAAGCGCGAGAAAGAAGCGGACGGCTCTCTGCGGTCCGGCACAAGATGCGAACAGAAGAAGCTACGTGGAGAATACATTCTCCACGCACGCTACCTTCTCCGGGAGCTGAACTTGCACGAGTTTGCAAGTCTAAAGCTGGAGCAAAGTGTTTCTCTCTCTCTCTCGCTCCCTCTCTCTCTGCACATTGTCCCCGTGTCCCGGTGCTGCCAGAACATCGTAGCAGCGAGAAACATCCTTTGGAGATGAGCCTGCATGCTGCTATGCTTGCCCGTGCAGTTTGGATGCGAAATGCAGGGTGCACAGCAGCTCCGCGTTCTCCGGCACCTCGCTCCGGCTTCTAGCCGCCTAAGACTCACCTTAGCCGGCTAGGCGCTCTTAGCTCGCAAAGCGCGAGAAAGAAACGGACGGCTCTCTGCGGTCCGGCACAAGGTGCGAACAGAAGAAGCTACGTGGAGAATACATTCTCCACGCACGCTACCTTCTCCGGGAGCTGAACTTGCACGAGTTTTGCAAGTCTAAAGCTGGAGCAAAGTGTTTCTCTCTCTCTCTCGCTCCCTCTCTCTCTGCACATTGTCCCCGTGTCCCGGTGCTGCCAGAACATCGTAGCAGCGAGAAACATCCTTTGGAGACGAGCCTGCATGCTGCTATGCTTGCCCGTGCAGTTTGGATGTGAAATGCAGGGTGCACAGCAGCTCCGCGTTCTCCGGCACCTCGCTCCGGCTTCTAGCCGCCTAAGACGCACCTTAGCCGGCTAGGCGCTCTTAGCTCGCAAAGCGCGAGAAAGAAGCGGACGGCTCTCTGCGGTCCGGCACAAGATGCGAACAGAAGAGCTACGTGGAGAATACATTCTCCACGCACGCTACCTTCTCCGGGAGCTGGACTTCACGAGTTTTGCAAGTCTAAAGCTGGAGCAAAGTGTTTCTCTCTCTCTCTCGCTCCCTCTCTCTCTGCACATTGTCCCCGTGTCCCGGTGCTGCCAGAACATCGTAGCAGCGAGAAACATCCTTTGGAGATGAGCCTGCATGCTGCTATGCTTGCCCGTGCAGTTTGGATGTGAAATGCAGGGTGCACAGCAGCTCCGCGTTCTCCGGCACCTCGCTCCGGCTTCTAGCCGCCTAAGACGCACCTTAGCCGGCTAGGCGCTCTTAGCTCGCAAAGCGCGAGAAAGAAGCGGACGGCTCTCTGCGGTCCGGCACAAGATGCGAACAGAAGAAGCTACGTGGAGAACACATTCTCCACGCACGCTACCTTCTCCGGGAGCTGAACTTGCACGAGTTTTGCAAGTCTAAAGCTGGAGCAAAGTGTTTCTCTCTCTCTCTCGCTCCCTCTCTCTCTGCACGTTGTCCCCGTGTCCCGGTGCTGCCAGAACATCGTAGCAGCGAGAAACATCCTTTGGAGATGAGCCTGCATGCTGCTATGCTTGCCCGTGCAGTTTGGATGTGAAATGCAGGGTGCACAGCAGCTCCGCGTTCTCCGGCACCTCGCTCCGGCTTCTAGCCGCCTAAGACGCACCTTAGCCGGCTAGGCGCTCTTAGCTCGCAAAGCGCGAGAAAGAAGCGGACGGCTCTCTGCGGTCCGGCACAAGGTGCGAACAGAAGAAGCTACGTGGAGAATACATTCTCCACGCACGCTACCTTCTCCGGGAGCTGAACTTGCACGAGTTTTGCAAGTCTAAAGCTGGAGCAAAGTGTTTCTCTCTCTCTCTCGCTCCCTCTCTCTCTGCACATTGTCCCGTGTCCCGGTGCTGCCAGAACATCGTAGCAGCGAGAAACATCCTTTGGAGACGAGCCTGCATGCTGCTATGCTTGCCCGTGCAGTTTGGATGTGAAATGCAGGGTGCACAGCAGCTCCGCGTTCTCCGGCACCTCGCTCCGGCTTCTAGCCGCCTAAGACGCACCTTAGCCGGCTAGGCGCTCTTAGCTCGCAAAGCGCGAGAAAGAAGCGGACGGCTCTCTGCGGTCCGGCACAAGATGCGAACAGAAGAGGCTACGTGGAGAATACATTCTCCACGCACGCTACCTTCTCCGGGAGCTGAACTTGCACGAGTTTTGCAAGTCTAAAGCTGGAGCAAAGTGTTTCTCTCTCTCTCTCGCTCCCTCTCTCTCTGCACGTTGTCCCTGTGTCCCGGTGCTGCCAGAACATCGTAGCAGCGAGAAACATCCTTTGGAGATGAGCCTGCATGCTGCTATGCTTGCCCGTGCAGTTTGGATGTGAAATGCAGGGTGCACAGCAGCTCCGCGTTCTCCGGCACCTCGCTCCGGCTTCTAGCCGCCTAAGACGCACCTTAGCCGGCTAGGCGCTCTTAGCTCGCAAAGCGCGAGAAAGAAGCGGACGGCTCTCTGCGGTCCGGCACAAGATGCGAACAGAAGAAGCTACGTGGAGAATACATTCTCCACGCACGCTACCTTCTCCGGAGCTGAACTTGCACGAGTTTTGCAAGTCTAAAGCTGGAGCAAAGTGTTTCTCTCTCTCTCTCGCTCCCTCTCTCTCTGCACATTGTCCCGTGTCCCGGTGCTGCCAGAACATCGTAGCAGCGAGAAACATCCTTTGGAGATGAGCCTGCATGCTGCTATGCTTGCCCGTGCAGTTTGGATGTGAAATGCAGGGTGCACAGCAGCTCCGCGTTCTCCGGCACCTCGCTCCGGCTTCTAGCCGCCTAAGACGCACCTTAGCCGGCTAGGCGCTCTTAGCTCGCAAAGCGCGAGAAAGAAGCGGACGGCTCTCTGCGGTCCGGCACAAGATGCGAACAGAAGAAGCTACGTGGAGAATACATTCTCCACGCACGCTACCTTCTCCGGGAGCTGAACTTGCACGAGTTTTGCAAGTCTAAAGCTGGAGCAAAGTGTTTCTCTCTCTCTCTCGCTCCCTCTCTCTCTGCACATTGTCCCGTGTCCCGGTGCTGCCAGAACATCGTAGCAGCGAGAAACATCCTTTGGAGACGAGCCTGCATGCTGCTATGCTTGCCCGTGCAGTTTGGATGTGAAATGCAGGGTGCACAGCAGCTCCGCGTTCTCCGGCACCTCGCTCCGGCTTCTAGCCGCCTAAGACGCACCTTAGCCGGCTAGGCGCTCTTAGCTCGCAAAGCGCGAGAAAGAAGCAGACGGCTCTCTGCGGTCCGGCACAAGATGCGAACAGAAGAAGCTACGTGGAGAATACATTCTCCACGCACGCTACCTTCTCCGGGAGCTGAACTTGCACGAGTTTTGCAAGTCTAAAGCTGGAGCAAAGTGTTTCTCTCTCTCTCTCGCTCCCTCTCTCTCTGCACATTGTCCCCGTGTCCCGGTGCTGCCAGAACATCGTAGCAGCGAGAAACATCCTTTTGAAGACGAGCCTGCATGCTACTATGCTTGCCGGTGCAGTTTGGATGCGAAATGCAGGGTGCACAGCAGCTCCGCGTTCTCCGGCACCTCGATCCGGCTTCTAGCCGCCTAAGACGCACCTTAGCCGGCTAGGCGCTCTTAGCTCGCAAAGCGCGAGAAAGAAGCGGACGGCTCTCTGCGGTCCGGCACAAGATGCGAACAGAAGAAGCTACGTGGAGAATACATTCTCCACGCACGCTACCTTCTCCGGGAGCTGAACTTGCACGAGTTTTGCAAGTCTAAAGCTGGAGCAAAGTGTTTCTCTCTCTCTCTCGCTCCCTCTCTCTCTGCACATTGTCCCCGTGTCCCGGTGCTGCCAGAACATCGTAGCAGCGAGAAACATCCTTTGGAGACGAGCCTGCATGCTGCTATGCTTGCCCGTGCAGTTTGGATGCGAAATGCAGGGTGCACAGCAGCTCCGCGTTCTCCGGCACCTCGCTCCGGCTTCTAGCCGCCTAAGACGCACCTTAGCGGCTAGGCGCTCTTAGCTCGCAAAGCGCGAGAAAGAAGCGGACGGCTCTCTGCGGTCCGGCACAAGATGCGAACAGAAGAAGCTACGTGGAGAATACATTCTCCACGCACGCTACCTTCTCCGGGAGCTGAACTTGCACGAGTTTTGCAAGTCTAAAGCTGGAGCAAAGTGTTTCTCTCTCTCTCTCGCTCCCTCTCTCTCTGCACATTGTCCCCGTGTCCCGGTGCTGCCAGAACATCGTAGCAGCGTGAAACATCCTTTGGAGACGAGCCTGCATGCTACTATGCTTGCCCGTGCAGTTTGGATGCGAAATGCAGGGTGCACAGCAGCTCCGCGTTCTCCGGCACCTCGCTCCGGCTTCTAGCCGCCTAAGACGCACCTTAGCCGGCTAGGCGCTCTTAGCTCGCAAAGCGCGAGAAAGAAGCGGACGGCTCTCTGCGGTCCGGCACAAGATGCGAACAGAAGAAGCTACGTGGAGAACACATTCTCCACGCACGCTACCTTCTCCGGGAGCTGAACTTGCACGAGTTTTGCAAGTCTAAGCTGGAGCAAAGTGTTTCTCTCTCTCTCTCGCTCCCTCTCTCTCTGCACATTGTCCCCGTGTCCCGGTGCTGCCAGAACATCGTAGCAGCGTGAAACATCCTTTGGAGACGAGCCTGCATGCTGCTATGCTTGCCCGTGCAGTTTGGATGTGAAATGCAGGGTGCACAGCAGCTCCGCGTTCTCCGGCACCTCGCTCCGGCTTCTAGCCGCCTAAGACGCACCTTAGCCGGCTAGGCGCTCTTAGCTCGCAAAGCGCGAGAAAGAAGCGGACGGCTCTCTGCGGTCCGGCACAAGATGCGAACAGAAGAAGCTACGTGGAGAATACATTCTCCACGCACGCTACCTTCTCCGGGAGCTGAACTTGCACGAGTTTTGCAAGTCTAAAGCTGGAGCAAAGTGTTTCTCTCTCTCTCTCGCTCCCTCTCTCTCTGCACATTGTCCCCGTGTCCCGGTGCTGCCAGAACATCGTAGCAGCGAGAAACATCCTTTGGAGATGAGCCTGCATGCTGCTATGCTTGCCCGTGCAGTTTGGATGCGAAATGCAGGGTGCACAGCAGCTCCGCGTTCTCCGGCACCTCGCTCCGGCTTCTAGCCGCCTAAGACTCACCTTAGCCGGCTAGGCGCTCTTAGCTCGCAAAGCGCGAGAAAGAACGGACGGCTCTCTGCGGTCCGGCACAAGGTGCGAACAGAAGAAGCTACGTGGAGAATACATTCTCCACGCACGCTACCTTCTCCGGGAGCTGAACTTGCACGAGTTTTGCAAGTCTAAAGCTGGAGCAAAGTGTTTCTCTCTCTCTCTCGCTCCCTCTCTCTCTGCACATTGTCCCCGTGTCCGGTGCTGCCAGAACATCGTAGCAGCGAGAAACATCCTTTGGAGACGAGCCTGCATGCTGCTATGCTTGCCCGTGCAGTTTGGATGTGAAATGCAGGGTGCACAGCAGCTCCGCGTTCTCCGGCACCTCGCTCCGGCTTCTAGCCGCCTAAGACGCACCTTAGCCGGCTAGGCGCTCTTAGCTCGCAAAGCGCGAGAAAGAAGCGGACGGCTCTCTGCGGTCCGGCACAAGATGCGAACAGAAGAGGCTACGTGGAGAATACATTCTCCACGCACGCTACCTTCTCCGGGAGCTGAACTTCACGAGTTTTGCAAGTCTAAAGCTGGAGCAAAGTGTTTCTCTCTCTCTCTCGCTCCCTCTCTCTCTGCACATTGTCCCCGTGTCCCGGTGCTGCCAGAACATCGTAGCAGCGAGAAACATCCTTTGGAGATGAGCCTGCATGCTGCTATGCTTGCCCGTGCAGTTTGGATGTGAAATGCAGGGTGCACAGCAGCTCCGCGTTCTCCGGCACCTCGCTCCGGCTTCTAGCCGCCTAAGACGCACCTTAGCCGGCTAGGCGCTCTTAGCTCGCAAAGCGCGAGAAAGAAGCGGACGGCTCTCTGCGGTCCGGCACAAGATGCGAACAGAAGAAGCTACGTGGAGAACACATTCTCCACGCACGCTACCTTCTCCGGGAGCTGAACTTGCACGAGTTTTGCAAGTCTAAAGCTGGAGCAAAGTGTTTCTCTCTCTCTCTCGCTCCCTCTCTCTCTGCACGTTGTCCCCGTGTCCCGGTGCTGCCAGAACATCGTAGCAGCGAGAAACATCCTTTGGAGATGAGCCTGCATGCTGCTATGCTTGCCCGTGCAGTTTGGATGTGAAATGCAGGGTGCACAGCAGCTCCGCGTTCTCCGGCACCTCGCTCCGGCTTCTAGCCGCCTAAGACGCACCTTAGCCGGCTAGGCGCTCTTAGCTCGCAAAGCGCGAGAAAGAAGCGGACGGCTCTCTGCGGTCCGGCACAAGGTGCGAACAGAAGAAGCTACGTGGAGAATACATTCTCCACGCACGCTACCTTCTCCGGGAGCTGAACTTGCACGAGTTTTGCAAGTCTAAAGCTGGAGCAAAGTGTTTCTCTCTCTCTCTCGCTCCCTCTCTCTCTGCACATTGTCCCCGTGTCCCGGTGCTGCCAGAACATCGTAGCAGCGAGAAACATCCTTTGGAGACGAGCCTGCATGCTGCTATGCTTGCCCGTGCAGTTTGGATGTGAAATGCAGGGTGCACAGCAGCTCCGCGTTCTCCGGCACCTCGCTCCGGCTTCTAGCCGCCTAAGACGCACCTTAGCCGGCTAGGCGCTCTTAGCTCGCAAAGCGCGAGAAAGAAGCGGACGGCTCTCTGCGGTCCGGCACAAGATGCGAACAGAAGAGGCTACGTGGAGAATACATTCTCCACGCACGCTACCTTCTCCGGGAGCTGAACTTGCACGAGTTTTGCAAGTCTAAAGCTGGAGCAAAGTGTTTCTCTCTCTCTCTCGCTCCCTCTCTCTCTGCACGTTGTCCCTGTGTCCCGGTGCTGCCAGAACATCGTAGCAGCGAGAAACATCCTTTGGAGACTGAGCCTGCATGCTGCTATGCTTGCCCGTGCAGTTTGGATGCGAAATGCAGGGTGCACAGCAGCTCCGCGTTCTCCGGCACCTCGCTCCGGCTTCTAGCCGCCTAAGACGCACCTTAGCCGGCTAGGCGCTCTTAGCTCGCAAAGCGCGAGAAAGAAGCGGACGGCTCTCTGCGGTCCGGCACAAGATGCGAACAGAAGAAGCTACGTGGAGAATACATTCTCCACGCACGCTACCTTCTCCGGGAGCTGAACTTGCACGAGTTTTGCAAGTCTAAAGCTGGAGCAAAGTGTTTCTCTCTCTCTCTCGCTCCCTCTCTCTCTGCACATTGTCCCCGTGTCCCGGTGCTGCCAGAACATCGTAGCAGCGAGAAACATCCTTTGGAGATGAGCCTGCATGCTGCTATGCTTGCCCGTGCAGTTTGGATGTGAAATGCAGGGTGCACAGCAGCTCCGCGTTCTCCGGCACCTCGCTCCGGCTTCTAGCCGCCTAAGACGCACCTTAGCCGGCTAGGCGCTCTTAGCTCGCAAAGCGCGAGAAAGAAGCGGACGGCTCTCTGCGGTCCGGCACAAGATGCGAACAGAAGAAGCTACGTGGAGAATACATTCTCCACGCACGCTACCTTCTCCGGGAGCTGAACTTGCACGAGTTTTGCAAGTCTAAAGCTGGAGCAAAGTGTTTCTCTCTCTCTCTCGCTCCCTCTCTCTCTGCACATTGTCCCCGTGTCCCGGTGCTGCCAGAACATCGTAGCAGCGAGAAACATCCTTTGGAGACGAGCCTGCATGCTGCTATGCTTGCCCGTGCAGTTTGGATGTGAAATGCAGGGTGCACAGCAGCTCCGCGTTCTCCGGCACCTCGCTCCGGCTTCTAGCCGCCTAAGACGCACCTTAGCCGGCTAGGCGCTCTTAGCTCGCAAAGCGCGAGAAAGAAGCAGACGGCTCTCTGCGGTCCGGCACAAGATGCGAACAGAAGAAGCTACGTGGAGAATACATTCTCCACGCACGCTACCTTCTCCGGGAGCTGAACTTGCACGAGTTTTGCAAGTCTAAAGCTGGAGCAAAGTGTTTCTCTCTCTCTCTCGCTCCCTCTCTCTCTGCACATTGTCCCCGTGTCCCGGTGCTGCCAGAACATCGTAGCAGCGAGAAACATCCTTTGGAGATGAGCCTGCATGCTGCTATGCTTGCCCGTGCAGTTTGGATGTGAAATGCAGGGTGCACAGCAGCTCCGCGTTCTCCGGCACCTCGCTCCGGCTTCTAGCCGCCTAAGACGCACCTTAGCCGGCTAGGCGCTCTTAGCTCGCAAAGCGCGAGAAAGAAGCGGACGGCTCTCTGCGGTCCGGCACAAGATGCGAACAGAAGAAGCTACGTGGAGAATACATTCTCCACGCACGCTACCTTCTCCGGGAGCTGAACTTGCACGAGTTTTGCAAGTCTAAAGCTGGAGCAAAGTGTTTCTCTCTCTCTCTCGCTCCCTCTCTCTCTGCACATTGTCCCCGTGTCCCGGTGCTGCCAGAACATCGTAGCAGCGAGAAACATCCTTTGGAGACGAGCCTGCATGCTGCTATGCTTGCCCGTGCAGTTTGGATGTGAAATGCAGGGTGCACAGCAGCTCCGCGTTCTCCGGCACCTCGCTCCGGCTTCTAGCCGCCTAAGACGCACCTTAGCCGGCTAGGCGCTCTTAGCTCGCAAAGCGCGAGAAAGAAGCGGACGGCTCTCTGCGGTCCGGCACAAGATGCGAACAGAAGAGGCTACGTGGAGAATACATTCTCCACGCACGCTACCTTCTCCGGGAGCTGGACTTGCACGAGTTTTGCAAGTCTAAAGCTGGAGCAAAGTGTTTCTCTCTCTCTCTCGCTCCCTCTCTCTCTGCACATTGTCCCCGTGTCCCGGTGCTGCCAGAACATCGTAGCAGCGAGAAACATCCTTTGGAGATGAGCCTGCATGCTGCTATGCTTGCCCGTGCAGTTTGGATGTGAAATGCAGGGTGCACAGCAGCTCCGCGTTCTCCGGCACCTCGCTCCGGCTTCTAGCCGCCTAAGACGCACCTTAGCCGGCTAGGCGCTCTTAGCTCGCAAAGCGCGAGAAAGAAGCGGACGGCTCTCTGCGGTCCGGCACAAGGTGCGAACAGAAGAAGCTACGTGGAGAATACATTCTCCACGCACGCTACCTTCTCCGGGAGCTGAACTTGCACGAGTTTTGCAAGTCTAAAGCTGGAGCAAAGTGTTTCTCTCTCTCTCTCGCTCCCTCTCTCTCTGCACATTGTCCCCGTGTCCCGGTGCTGCCAGAACATCGTAGCAGCGAGAAACATCCTTTGGAGACGAGCCTGCATGCTGCTATGCTTGCCCGTGCAGTTTGGATGCGAAATGCAGGGTGCACAGCAGCTCCGCGTTCTCCGGCACCTCGCTCCGGCTTCTAGCCGCCTAAGACGCACCTTAGCCGGCTAGGCGCTCTTAGCTCGCAAAGCGCGAGAAAGAAGCGGACGGCTCTCTGCGGTCCGGCACAAGATGCGAACAGAAGAGGCTACGTGGAGAATACATTCTCCACGCACGCTACCTTCTCCGGGAGCTGAACTTGCACGAGTTTTGCAAGTCTAAAGCTGGAGCAAAGTGTTTCTCTCTCTCTCTCGCTCCCTCTCTCTCTGCACATTGTCCCCGTGTCCCGGTGCTGCCAGAACATCGTAGCAGCGAGAAACATCCTTTGGAGACGAGCCTGCATGCTGCTATGCTTGCCCGTGCAGTTTGGATGCGAAATGCAGGGTGCACAGCAGCTCCGCGTTCTCCGGCACCTCGCTCCGGCTTCTAGCCGCCTAAGACGCACCTTAGCCGGCTAGGCGCTCTTAGCTCGCAAAGCGCGAGAAAGAAGCGGACGGCTCTCTGCGGTCCGGCACAAGATGCGAACAGAAGAAGCTACGTGGAGAACACATTCTCCACGCACGCTACCTTCTCCGGGAGCTGAACTTGCACGAGTTTTGCAAGTCTAAAGCTGGAGCAAAGTGTTTCTCTCTCTCTCTCGCTCCCTCTCTCTCTGCACATTGTCCCCGTGTCCCGGTGCTGCCAGAACATCGTAGCAGCGTGAAACATCCTTTGGAGACGAGCCTGCATGCTGCTATGCTTGCCCGTGCAGTTTGGATGTGAAATGCAGGGTGCACAGCAGCTCCGCGTTCTCCGGCACCTCGCTCCGGCTTCTAGCCGCCTAAGACGCACCTTAGCCGGCTAGGCGCTCTTAGCTCGCAAAGCGCGAGAAAGAAGCGGACGGCTCTCTGCGGTCCGGCACAAGATGCGAACAGAAGAAGCTACGTGGAGAATACATTCTCCACGCACGCTACCTTCTCCGGGAGCTGAACTTGCACGAGTTTTGCAAGTCTAAAGCTGGAGCAAAGTGTTTCTCTCTCTCTCTCGCTCCCTCTCTCTCTGCACATTGTCCCCGTGTCCCGGTGCTGCCAGAACATCGTAGCAGCGAGAAACATCCTTTGGAGATGATCCTGCATGCTGCTATGCTTGCCCGTGCAGTTTGGATGCGAAATGCAGGGTGCACAGCAGCTCCGCGTTCTCCGGCACCTCGCTCCGGCTTCTAGCCGCCTAAGACGCACCTTAGCCGGCTAGGCGCTCTTAGCTCGCAAAGCGCGAGAAAGAAACGGACGGCTCTCTGCGGTCCGGCACAAGGTGCGAACAGAAGAAGCTACGTGGAGAATACATTCTCCACGCACGCTACCTTCTCCGGGAGCTGAACTTGCACGAGTTTTGCAAGTCTAAAGCTGGAGCAAAGTGTTTCTCTCTCTCTCTCGCTCCCTCTCTCTCTGCACATTGTCCCCGTGTCCCGGTGCTGCCAGAACATCGTAGCAGCGAGAAACATCCTTTGGAGACGAGCCTGCATGCTGCTATGCTTGCCCGTGCAGTTTGGATGTGAAATGCAGGGTGCACAGCAGCTCCGCGTTCTCCGGCACCTCGCTCCGGCTTCTAGCCGCCTAAGACGCACCTTAGCCGGCTAGGCGCTCTTAGCTCGCAAAGCGCGAGAAAGAAGCGGACGGCTCTCTGCGGTCCGGCACAAGATGCGAACAGAAGAGGCTACGTGGAGAATACATTCTCCACGCACGCTACCTTCTCCGGGAGCTGGACTTCACGAGTTTTGCAAGTCTAAAGCTGGAGCAAAGTGTTTCTCTCTCTCTCTCGCTCCCTCTCTCTCTGCACATTGTCCCCGTGTCCCGGTGCTGCCAGAACATCGTAGCAGCGAGAAACATCCTTTGGAGATGAGCCTGCATGCTGCTATGCTTGCCCGTGCAGTTTGGATGTGAAATGCAGGGTGCACAGCAGCTCCGCGTTCTCCGGCACCTCGCTCCGGCTTCTAGCCGCCTAAGACGCACCTTAGCCGGCTAGGCGCTCTTAGCTCGCAAAGCGCGAGAAAGAAGCGGACGGCTCTCTGCGGTCCGGCACAAGATGCGAACAGAAGAAGCTACGTGGAGAACACATTCTCCACGCACGCTACCTTCTCCGGGAGCTGAACTTGCACGAGTTTTGCAAGTCTAAAGCTGGAGCAAAGTGTTTCTCTCTCTCTCTCGCTCCCTCTCTCTCTGCACGTTGTCCCCGTGTCCCGGTGCTGCCAGAACATCGTAGCAGCGAGAAACATCCTTTGGAGATGAGCCTGCATGCTGCTATGCTTGCCCGTGCAGTTTGGATGTGAAATGCAGGGTGCACAGCAGCTCCGCGTTCTCCGGCACCTCGCTCCGGCTTCTAGCCGCCTAAGACGCACCTTAGCCGGCTAGGCGCTCTTAGCTCGCAAAGCGCGAGAAAGAAGCGGACGGCTCTCTGCGGTCCGGCACAAGGTGCGAACAGAAGAAGCTACGTGGAGAATACATTCTCCACGCACGCTACCTTCTCCGGGAGCTGAACTTGCACGAGTTTTGCAAGTCTAAAGCTGGAGCAAAGTGTTTCTCTCTCTCTCTCGCTCCCTCTCTCTCTGCACATTGTCCCCGTGTCCCGGTGCTGCCAGAACATCGTAGCAGCGAGAAACATCCTTTGGAGACGAGCCTGCATGCTGCTATGCTTGCCCGTGCAGTTTGGATGTGAAATGCAGGGTGCACAGCAGCTCCGCGTTCTCCGGCACCTCGCTCCGGCTTCTAGCCGCCTAAGACGCACCTTAGCCGGCTAGGCGCTCTTAGCTCGCAAAGCGCGAGAAAGAAGCGGACGGCTCTCTGCGGTCCGGCACAAGATGCGAACAGAAGAGGCTACGTGGAGAATACATTCTCCACGCACGCTACCTTCTCCGGGAGCTGAACTTGCACGAGTTTTGCAAGTCTAAAGCTGGAGCAAAGTGTTTCTCTCTCTCTCTCGCTCCCTCTCTCTCTGCACGTTGTCCCTGTGTCCCGGTGCTGCCAGAACATCGTAGCAGCGAGAAACATCCTTTGGAGATGAGCCTGCATGCTGCTATGCTTGCCCGTGCAGTTTGGATGTGAAATGCAGGGTGCACAGCAGCTCCGCGTTCTCCGGCACCTCGCTCCGGCTTCTAGCCGCCTAAGACGCACCTTAGCCGGCTAGGCGCTCTTAGCTCGCAAAGCGCGAGAAAGAAGCGGACGGCTCTCTGCGGTCCGGCACAAGATGCGAACAGAAGAAGCTACGTGGAGAATACATTCTCCACGCACGCTACCTTCTCCGGGAGCTGAACTTGCACGAGTTTTGCAAGTCTAAAGCTGGAGCAAAGTGTTTCTCTCTCTCTCTCGCTCCCTCTCTCTCTGCACATTGTCCCCGTGTCCCGGTGCTGCCAGAACATCGTAGCAGCGAGAAACATCCTTTGGAGATGAGCCTGCATGCTGCTATGCTTGCCCGTGCAGTTTGGATGTGAAATGCAGGGTGCACAGCAGCTCCGCGTTCTCCGGCACCTCGCTCCGGCTTCTAGCCGCCTAAGACGCACCTTAGCCGGCTAGGCGCTCTTAGCTCGCAAAGCGCGAGAAAGAAGCGGACGGCTCTCTGCGGTCCGGCACAAGATGCGAACAGAAGAAGCTACGTGGAGAATACATTCTCCACGCACGCTACCTTCTCCGGGAGCTGAACTTGCACGAGTTTTGCAAGTCTAAAGCTGGAGCAAAGTGTTTCTCTCTCTCTCTCGCTCCCTCTCTCTCTGCACATTGTCCCCGTGTCCCGGTGCTGCCAGAACATCGTAGCAGCGAGAAACATCCTTTGGAGACGAGCCTGCATGCTGCTATGCTTGCCCGTGCAGTTTGGATGTGAAATGCAGGGTGCACAGCAGCTCCGCGTTCTCCGGCACCTCGCTCCGGCTTCTAGCCGCCTAAGACGCACCTTAGCCGGCTAGGCGCTCTTAGCTCGCAAAGCGCGAGAAAGAAGCGGACGGCTCTCTGCGGTCCGGCACAAGATGCGAACAGAAGAAGCTACGTGGAGAATACATTCTCCACGCACGCTACCTTCTCCGGGAGCTGAACTTGCACGAGTTTTGCAAGTCTAAAGCTGGAGCAAAGTGTTTCTCTCTCTCTCTCGCTCCCTCTCTCTCTGCACATTGTCCCCGTGTCCCGGTGCTGCCAGAACATCGTAGCAGCGAGAAACATCCTTTGGAGACGAGCCTGCATGCTGCTATGCTTGCCCGTGCAGTTTGGATGTGAAATGCAGGGTGCACAGCAGCTCCGCGTTCTCCGGCACCTCGCTCCGGCTTCTAGCCGCCTAAGACGCACCTTAGCCGGCTAGGCGCTCTTAGCTCGCAAAGCGCGAGAAAGAAGCGGACGGCTCTCTGCGGTCCGGCACAAGATGCGAACAGAAGAGGCTACGTGGAGAATACATTCTCCACGCACGCTACCTTCTCCGGGAGCTGGACTTGCACGAGTTTTGCAAGTCTAAAGCTGGAGCAAAGTGTTTCTCTCTCTCTCTCGCTCCCTCTCTCTCTGCACATTGTCCCCGTGTCCCGGTGCTGCCAGAACATCGTAGCAGCGAGAAACATCCTTTGGAGATGAGCCTGCATGCTGCTATGCTTGCCCGTGCAGTTTGGATGTGAAATGCAGGGTGCACAGCAGCTCCGCGTTCTCCGGCACCTCGCTCCGGCTTCTAGCCGCCTAAGACGCACCTTAGCCGGCTAGGCGCTCTTAGCTCGCAAAGCGCGAGAAAGAAGCGGACGGCTCTCTGCGGTCCGGCACAAGGTGCGAACAGAAGAAGCTACGTGGAGAATACATTCTCCACGCACGCTACCTTCTCCGGGAGCTGAACTTGCACGAGTTTTGCAAGTCTAAAGCTGGAGCAAAGTGTTTCTCTCTCTCTCTCGCTCCCTCTCTCTCTGCACATTGTCCCCGTGTCCCGGTGCTGCCAGAACATCGTAGCAGCGAGAAACATCCTTTGGAGACGAGCCTGCATGCTGCTATGCTTGCCCGTGCAGTTTGGATGCGAAATGCAGGGTGCACAGCAGCTCCGCGTTCTCCGGCACCTCGCTCCGGCTTCTAGCCGCCTAAGACGCACCTTAGCCGGCTAGGCGCTCTTAGCTCGCAAAGCGCGAGAAAGAAGCGGACGGCTCTCTGCGGTCCGGCACAAGATGCGAACAGAAGAGGCTACGTGGAGAATACATTCTCCACGCACGCTACCTTCTCCGGGAGCTGAACTTGCACGAGTTTTGCAAGTCTAAAGCTGGAGCAAAGTGTTTCTCTCTCTCTCTCGCTCCCTCTCTCTCTGCACATTGTCCCCGTGTCCCGGTGCTGCCAGAACATCGTAGCAGCGAGAAACATCCTTTGGAGACGAGCCTGCATGCTGCTATGCTTGCCCGTGCAGTTTGGATGCGAAATGCAGGGTGCACAGCAGCTCCGCGTTCTCCGGCACCTCGCTCCGGCTTCTAGCCGCCTAAGACGCACCTTAGCCGGCTAGGCGCTCTTAGCTCGCAAAGCGCGAGAAAGAAGCGGACGGCTCTCTGCGGTCCGGCACAAGATGCGAACAGAAGAAGCTACGTGGAGAATACATTCTCCACGCACGCTACCTTCTCCGGGAGCTGAACTTGCACGAGTTTTGCAAGTCTAAAGCTGGAGCAAAGTGTTTCTCTCTCTCTCTCGCTCCCTCTCTCTCTGCACATTGTCCCCGTGTCCCGGTGCTGCCAGAACATCGTAGCAGCGAGAAACATCCTTTGGAGACGAGCCTGCATGCTGCTATGCTTGCCCGTGCAGTTTGGATGTGAAATGCAGGGTGCACAGCAGCTCCGCGTTCTCCGGCACCTCGCTCCGGCTTCTAGCCGCCTAAGACGCACCTTAGCCGGCTAGGCGCTCTTAGCTCGCAAAGCGCGAGAAAGAAGCGGACGGCTCTCTGCGGTCCGGCACAAGATGCGAACAGAAGAGGCTACGTGGAGAATACATTCTCCACGCACGCTACCTTCTCCGGGAGCTGGACTTCACGAGTTTTGAAAGTCTAAAGCTGGAGCAAAGTGTTTCTCTCTCTCTCTCGCTCCCTCTCTCTCTGCACATTGTCCCCGTGTCCCGGTGCTGCCAGAACATCGTAGCAGCGAGAAACATCCTTTGGAGATGAGCCTGCATGCTGCTATGCTTGCCCGTGCAGTTTGGATGTGAAATGCAGGGTGCACAGCAGCTCCGCGTTCTCCGGCACCTCGCTCCGGCTTCTAGCCGCCTAAGACGCACCTTAGCCGGCTAGGCGCTCTTAGCTCGCAAAGCGCGAGAAAGAAGCGGACGGCTCTCTGCGGTCTGGCACAAGGTGCGAACAGAAGAAGCTACGTGGAGAATACATTCTCCACGCACGCTACCTTCTCCGGGAGCTGAACTTGCACGAGTTTTGCAAGTCTAAAGCTGGAGCAAAGTGTTTCTCTCTCTCTCTCGCTCCCTCTCTCTCTGCACATTGTCCCCGTGTCCCGGTGCTGCCAGAACATCGTAGCAGCGAGAAACATCCTTTGGAGACGAGCCTGCATGCTGCTATGCTTGCCCGTGCAGTTTGGATGTGAAATGCAGGGTGCACAGCAGCTCCGCGTTCTCCGGCACCTCGCTCCGGCTTCTAGCCGCCTAAGACGCACCTTAGCCGGCTAGGCGCTCTTAGCTCGCAAAGCGCGAGAAAGAAGCGGACGGCTCTCTGCGGTCCGGCACAAGATGCGAACAGAAGAAGCTACGTGGAGAATACATTCTCCACGCACGCTACCTTCTCCGGGAGCTGAACTTGCACGAGTTTTGCAAGTCTAAAGCTGGAGCAAAGTGTTTCTCTCTCTCTCTCGCTCCCTCTCTCTCTGCACATTGTCCCCGTGTCCCGGTGCTGCCAGAACATCGTAGCAGCGAGAAACATCCTTTGGAGATGAGCCTGCATGCTGCTATGCTTGCCCGTGCAGTTTGGATGCGAAATGCAGGGTGCACAGCAGCTCCGCGTTCTCCGGCACCTCGCTCCGGCTTCTAGCCGCCTAAGACGCACCTTAGCCGGCTAGGCGCTCTTAGCTCGCAAAGCGCGAGAAAGAAGCGGACGGCTCTCTGCGGTCCGGCACAAGATGCGAACAGAAGAAGCTACGTGGAGAATACATTCTCCACGCACGCTACCTTCTCCGGGAGCTGAACTTGCACGAGTTTTGCAAGTCTAAAGCTGGAGCAAAGTGTTTCTCTCTCTCTCTCGCTCCCTCTCTCTCTGCACATTGTCCCCGTGTCCCGGTGCTGCCAGAACATCGTAGCAGCGAGAAACATCCTTTGGAGATGAGCCTGCATGCTGCTATGCCTGCCCGTGCAGTTTGGATGTGAAATGCAGGGTGCACAGCAGCTCCGCGTTCTCCGGCACCTCGCTCCGGCTTCTAGCCGCCTAAGACGCACCTTAGCCGGCTAGGCGCTCTTAGCTCGCAAAGCGCGAGAAAGAAGCGGCCGGCTCTCTGCGGTCCGGCACAAGGTGCGAACAGAAGAAGCTACGTGGAGAATACATTCTCCACGCACGCTACCTTCTCCGGGAGCTGAACTTGCACGAGTTTTGCAAGTCTAAAGCTGGAGCAAAGTGTTTCTCTCTCTCTCTCGCTCTCCTCTCTCTCTGCACATTGTCCCCGTGTCCCGGTGCTGCCAGAACATCGTAGCAGCGAGAAACATCCTTTGGAGACGAGCCTGCATGCTGCTATGCTTGCCCGTGCAGTTTGGATGTGAAATGCAGGTGCACAGCAGCTCCGCGTTCTCCGGCACCTCGCTCCGGCTTCTAGCCGCCTAAGACGCACCTTAGCCGGCTAGGCGCTCTTAGCTCGCAAAGCGCGAGAAAGAAGCGGACGGCTCTCTGCGGTCCGGCACAAGGTGCGAACAGAAGAAGCTACGTGGAGAATACATTCTCCACGCACGCTACCTTCTCCGGGAGCTGAACTTGCACGAGTTTTGCAAGTCTAAAGCTGGAGCAAAGTGTTTCTCTCTCTCTCTCGCTCCCTCTCTCTCTGCACATTGTCCCCGTGTCCCGGTGCTGCCAGAACATCGTAGCAGCGAGAAACATCCTTTGGAGACGAGCCTGCATGCTGCTATGCTTGCCCGTGCAGTTTGGATGCGAAATGCAGGGTGCACAGCAGCTCCGCGTTCTCCGGCACCTCGCTCCGGCTTCTAGCCGCCTAAGACGCACCTTAGCCGGCTAGGCGCTCTTAGCTCGCAAAGCGCGAGAAAGAAGCGGACGGCTCTCTGCGGTCCGGCACAAGATGCGAACAGAAGAAGCTACGTGGAGAATACATTCTCCACGCAAGCTACCTTCTCCGGGAGCTGGACTTGCACGAGTTTTGCAAGTCTAAAGCTGGAGCAAAGTGTTTCTCTCTCTCTCTCGCTCCCTCTCTCTCTGCACATTGTCCCCGTGTCCCGGTGCTGCCAGAACATCGTAGCAGCGTGAAACATCCTTTGGAGACGAGCCTGCATGCTGCTATGCTTGCCCGTGCAGTTTGGATGCGAAATGCAGGGTGCACAGCAGCTCCGCGTTCTCCGGCACCTCGCTCCGGCTTCTAGCCGCCTAAGACGCACCTTAGCCGGCTAGGCGCTCTTAGCTCGCAAAGCGCGAGAAAGAAGCGGACAGCTCTCTGCGGTCCGGCACAAGATGCGAACAGAAGAAGCTACGTGGAGAATACATTCTCCACGCACGCTACCTTCTCCGGGAGCTGAACTTGCACGAGTTTTGCAAGTCTAAAGCTGGAGCAAAGTGTTTCTCTCTCTCTCTCGCTCCCTCTCTCTCTGCACATTGTCCCCGTGTCCCGGTGCTGCCAGAACATCGTAGCAGCGAGAAACATCCTTTGGAGACGAGCCTGCATGCTGCTATGCTTGCCCGTGCAGTTTGGATGTGAAATGCAGGGTGCACAGCAGCTCCGCGTTCTCCGGCACCTCGCTCCGGCTTCTAGCCGCCTAAGACGCACCTTAGCCGGCTAGGCGCTCTTAGCTCGCAAAGCGCGAGAAAGAAGCGGACGGCTCTCTGCGGTCCGGCACAAGATGCGAACAGAAGAAGCTACGTGGAGAATACATTCTCCACGCACGCTACCTTCTCCGGGAGCTGAACTTGCACGAGTTTTGCAAGTCTAAAGCTGGAGCAAAGTGTTTCTCTCTCTCTCTCGCTCCCTCTCTCTCTGCACATTGTCCCCGTGTCCCGGTGCTGCCAGAACATCGTAGCAGCGAGAAACATCCTTTGGAGACGAGCCTGCATGCTGCTATGCTTGCCCGTGCAGTTTGGATGCGAAATGCAGGGTGCACAGCAGCTCCGCGTTCTCCGGCACCTCGCTCCGGCTTCTAGCCGCCTAAGACGCACCTTAGCCGGCTAGGCGCTCTTAGCTCGCAAAGCGCGAGAAAGAAGCGGACGGCTCTCTGCGGTCCGGCACAAGATGCGAACAGAAGAAGCTACGTGGAGAATACATTCTCCACGCACGCTACCTTCTCCGGGAGCTGAACTTGCACGAGTTTTGCAAGTCTAAAGCTGGAGCAAAGTGTTTCTCTCTCTCTCTCGCTCCCTCTCTCTCTGCACATTGTCCCCGTGTCCCGGTGCTGCCAGAACATCGTAGCAGCGAGAAACATCCTTTGGAGATGAGCCTGCATGCTGCTATGCTTGTCCGTGCAGTTTGGATGCGAAATGCAGGGTGCACAGCAGCTCCGCGTTCTCCGGCACCTCGCTCCGGCTTCTAGCCGCCTAAGACGCACCTTAGCCGGCTAGGCGCTCTTAGCTCGCAAAGCGCGAGAAAGAAGCGGACAGCTCTCTGCGGTCCGGCACAAGATGCGAACAGAAGAGGCTACGTGGAGAATACATTCTCCACGCACGCTACCTTCTCCGGGAGCTGAACTTGCACGAGTTTTGCAAGTCTAAAGCTGGAGCAAAGTGTTTCTCTCTCTCTCTCGCTCCCTCTCTCTCTGCACATTGTCCCCGTGTCCCGGTGCTGCCAGAACATCGTAGCAGCGAGAAACATCCTTTGGAGATGAGCCTGCATGCTGCTATGCCTGCCGGTGCAGTTTGGATGTGAAATGCAGGGTGCACAGCAGCTCCGCGTTCTCCGGCACCTCGCTCCGGCTTCTAGCCGCCTAAGACGCACCTTAGCCGGCTAGGCGCTCTTAGCTCGCAAAGCGCGAGAAAGAAGCGGCCGGCTCTCTGCGGTACGGCACAAGATGCGAACAGAAGAAGCTACGTGGAGAATACATTCTCCACGCACGCTACCTTCTCCGGGAGCTGAACTTGCACGAGTTTTGCAAGTCTAAAGCTGGAGCAAAGTGTTTCTCTCTCTCTCTCGCTCCCTCTCTCTCTGCACATTGTCCCCGTGTCCCGGTGCTGCCAGAACATCGTAGCAGCGAGAAACATCCTTTGGAGACGAGCCTGCATGCTGCTATGCTTGCCCGTGCAGTTTGGATGTGAAATGCAGGGTGCACAGCAGCTCCGCGTTCTCCGGCACCTCGCTCCGGCTTCTAGCCGCCTAAGACGCACCTTAGCCGGCTAGGCGCTCTTAGCTCGCAAAGCGCGAGAAAGAAGCGGACGGCTCTCTGCGGTCCGGCACAAGATGCGAACAGAAGAAGCTACGTGGAGAATACATTCTCCACGCACGCTACCTTCTCCGGGAGCTGAACTTGCACGAGTTTTGCAAGTCTAAAGCTGGAGCAAAGTGTTTCTCTCTCTCTCTCGCTCCCTCTCTCTCTGCACATTGTCCCCGTGTCCCGGTGCTGCCAGAACATCGTAGCAGCGAGAAACATCCTTTGAGATGAGCCTGCATGCTGCTATGCCTGCCGGTGCAGTTTGGATGTGAAATGCAGGGTGCACAGCAGCTCCGCGTTCTCCGGCACCTCGCTCCGGCTTCTAGCCGCCTAAGACGCACCTTAGCCGGCTAGGCGCTCTTAGCTCGCAAAGCGCGAGAAAGAAGCGGACGGCTCTCTGCGGTCCGGCACAAGGTGCGAACAGAAGAAGCTACGTGGAGAATACATTCTCCACGCACGCTACCTTCTCCGGGAGCTGAACTTGCACGAGTTTTGCAAGTCTAAAGCTGGAGCAAAGTGTTTCTCTCTCTCTCTCGCTCCCTCTCTCTCTGCACATTGTCCCCGTGTCCCGGTGCTGCCAGAACATCGTAAGCAGCGAGAAACATCCTTTGGAGACGAGCCTGCATGCTGCTATGCTTGCCCGTGCAGTTTGGATGTGAAATGCAGGGTGCACAGCAGCTCCGCGTTCTCCGGCACCTCGCTCCGGCTTCTAGCCGCCTAAGACGCACCTTAGCCGGCTAGGCGCTCTTAGCTCGCAAAGCGCGAGAAAGAAGCGGACGGCTCTCTGCGGTCCGGCACAAGATGCGAACAGAAGAAGCTACGTGGAGAATACATTCTCCACGCACGCTACCTTCTCCGGGAGCTGGACTTGCACGAGTTTTGCAAGTCTAAAGCTGGAGCAAAGTGTTTCTCTCTCTCTCTCGCTCCCTCTCTCTCTGCACATTGTCCCCGTGTCCCGGTGCTGCCAGAACATCGTAGCAGCGTGAAACATCCTTTGGAGACGAGCCTGCATGCTGCTATGCTTGCCCGTGCAGTTTGGATGCGAAATGCAGGGTGCACAGCAGCTCCGCGTTCTCCGGCACCTCGCTCCGGCTTCTAGCCGCCTAAGACGCACCTTAGCCGGCTAGGCGCTCTTAGCTCGCAAAGCGCGAGAAAGAAGCGGACAGCTCTCTGCGGTCCGCACAAGATGCGAACAGAAGAAGCTACGTGGAGAATACATTCTCCACGCACGCTACCTTCTCCGGGAGCTGAACTTGCACGAGTTTTGCAAGTCTAAAGCTGGAGCAAAGTGTTTCTCTCTCTCTCTCGCTCCCTCTCTCTCTGCACATTGTCCCCGTGTCCCGGTGCTGCCAGAACATCGTAGCAGCGAGAAACATCCTTTGGAGACGAGCCTGCATGCTGCTATGCTTGCCCGTGCAGTTTGGATGCGAAATGCAGGGTGCACAGCAGCTCCGCGTTCTCCGGCACCTCGCTCCGGCTTCTAGCCGCCTAGACGCACCTTAGCCGGCTAGGCGCTCTTAGCTCGCAAAGCGCGAGAAAGAAGCGGACGGCTCTCTGCGGTCCGGCACAAGATGCGAACAGAAGAAGCTACGTGGAGAATACATTCTCCACGCACGCTACCTTCTCCGGGAGCTGAACTTGCACGAGTTTTGCAAGTCTAAAGCTGGAGCAAAGTGTTTCTCTCTCTCTCTCGCTCCCTCTCTCTCTGCACATTGTCCCCGTGTCCCGGTGCTGCCAGAACATCGTAGCAGCGAGAAACATCCTTTGGAGACGAGCCTGCATGCTGCTGTGCTTGCCCGTGCAGTTTGGATGTGAAATGCAGGGTGCACAGCAGCTCCGCGTTCTCCGGCACCTCGCTCCGGCTTCTAGCCGCCTAAGACGCACCTTAGCCGGCTAGGCGCTCTTAGCTCGCAAAGCGCGAGAAAGAAGCGGACGGCTCTCTGCGGTCCGGCACAAGATGCGAACAGAAGAAGCTACGTGGAGAATACATTCTCCACGCACGCTACCTTCTCCGGAGCTGAACTTGCACGAGTTTTGCAAGTCTAAAGCTGGAGCAAAGTGTTTCTCTCTCTCTCTCGCTCCCTCTCTCTCTGCACATTGTCCCCGTGTCCCGCTGCTGCCAGAACATCGTAGCAGCGTGAAACATCCTTTGGAGACGAGCCTGCATGCTGCTATGCTTGTCCGTGCAGTTTGGATGTGAAATGCAGGGTGCACAGCAGCTCCGCGTTCTCCGGCACCTCGCTCCGGCTTCTAGCCGCCTAAGACGCACCTTAGCCGGCTAGGCGCTCTTAGCTCGCAAAGCGCGAGAAAGAAGCGGACGGCTCTCTGCGGTCCGGCACAAGATGCGAACAGAAGAAGCTACGTGGAGAATACATTCTCCACGCACGCTACCTTCTCCGGGAGCTGAACTTGCACGAGTTTTGCAAGTCTAAAGCTGGAGCAAAGTGTTTCTCTCTCTCTCTCGCTCCCTCTCTCTCTGCACATTGTCCCCGTGTCCCGGTGCTGCCAGAACATCGTAGCAGCGTGAAACATCCTTTGGAGACGAGCCTGCATGCTGCTATGCTTGCCCGTGCAGTTTGGATGCGAAATGCAGGGTGCACAGCAGCTCCGCGTTCTCCGGCACCTCGCTCCGGCTTCTAGCCGCCTAAGACGCACCTTAGCCGGCTAGGCGCTCTTAGCTCGCAAAGCGCGAGAAAGAAGCGGACGGCTCTCTGCGGTCCGGCACAAGGTGCGAACAGAAGAAGCTACGTGGAGAATACATTCTCCACGCACGCTACCTTCTCCGGGAGCTGAACTTGCACGAGTTTTGCAAGTCTAAAGCTGGAGCAAAGTGTTTCTCTCTCTCTCTCGCTCCCTCTCTCTCTGCACATTGTCCCCGTGTCCCGGTGCTGCCAGAACATCGTAGCAGCGAGAAACATCCTTTGGAGACGAGCCTGCATGCTGCTATGCTTGCCCGTGCAGTTTGGATGCGAAATGCAGGGTGCACAGCAGCTCCGCGTTCTCCGGCACCTCGCTCCGGCTTCTAGCCGCCTAAGACGCACCTTAGCCGGCTAGGCGCTCTTAGCTCGCAAAGCGCGAGAAAGAAGCGGACGGCTCTCTGCGGTCCGGCACAAGATGCGAACAGAAGAAGCTACGTGGAGAATACATTCTCCACGCACGCTACCTTCTCCGGGAGCTGAACTTGCACGAGTTTTGCAAGTCTAAAGCTGGAGCAAAGTGTTTCTCTCTCTCTCTCGCTCCCTCTCTCTCTGCACATTGTCCCCGTGTCCCGGTGCTGCCAGAACATCGTAGCAGCGAGAAACATCCTTTGGAGACGAGCCTGCATGCTGCTATGCTTGCCCGTGCAGTTTGGATGCGAAATGCAGGGTGCACAGCAGCTCCGCGTTCTCCGGCACCTCGCTCCGGCTTCTAGCCGCCTAAGACGCACCTTAGCCGGCTAGGCGCTCTTAGCTCGCAAAGCGCGAGAAAGAAGCGGACGGCTCTCTGCGGTCCGGCACAAGATGCGAACAGAAGAAGCTACGTGGAGAATACATTCTCCACGCACGCTACCTTCTCCGGGAGCTGAACTTGCACGAGTTTTGCAAGTCTAAAGCTGGAGCAAAGTGTTTCTCTCTCTCTCTCGCTCCCTCTCTCTCTGCACATTGTCCCCGTGTCCCGGTGCTGCCAGAACATCGTAGCAGCGAGAAACATCCTTTGGAGACGAGCCTGCATGCTGCTGTGCTTGCCCGTGCAGTTTGGATGTGAAATGCAGGGTGCACAGCAGCTCCGCGTTCTCCGGCACCTCGCTCCGGCTTCTAGCCGCCTAAGACGCACCTTAGCCGGCTAGGCGCTCTTAGCTCGCAAAGCGCGAGAAAGAAGCGGACGGCTCTCTGCGGTCCGGCACAAGATGCGAACAGAAGAAGCTACGTGGAGAATACATTCTCCACGCACGCTACCTTCTCCGGGAGCTGAACTTGCACGAGTTTTGCAAGTCTAAAGCTGGAGCAAAGTGTTTCTCTCTCTCTCTCGCTCCCTCTCTCTCTGCACATTGTCCCCGTGTCCCGCTGCTGCCAGAACATCGTAGCAGCGTGAAACATCCTTTGGAGACGAGCCTGCATGCTGCTATGCTTGTCCGTGCAGTTTGGATGTGAAATGCAGGGTGCACAGCAGCTCCGCGTTCTCCGGCACCTCGCTCCGGCTTCTAGCCGCCTAAGACGCACCTTAGCCGGCTAGGCGCTCTTAGCTCGCAAAGCGCGAGAAAGAAGCGGACGGCTCTCTGCGGTCCGGCACAAGATGCGAACAGAAGAAGCTACGTGGAGAATACATTCTCCACGCACGCTACCTTCTCCGGGAGCTGAACTTGCACGAGTTTTGCAAGTCTAAAGCTGGAGCAAAGTGTTTCTCTCTCTCTCTCGCTCCCTCTCTCTCTGCACATTGTCCCCGTGTCCCGGTGCTGCCAGAACATCGTAGCAGCGTGAAACATCCTTTGGAGACGAGCCTGCATGCTGCTATGCTTGCCCGTGCAGTTTGGATGCGAAATGCAGGGTGCACAGCAGCTCCGCGTTCTCCGGCACCTCGCTCCGGCTTCTAGCCGCCTAAGACGCACCTTAGCCGGCTAGGCGCTCTTAGCTCGCAAAGCGCGAGAAAGAAGCGGACGGCTCTCTGCGGTCCGGCACAAGGTGCGAACAGAAGAAGCTACGTGGAGAATACATTCTCCACGCACGCTACCTTCTCCGGGAGCTGAACTTGCACGAGTTTTGCAAGTCTAAAGCTGGAGCAAAGTGTTTCTCTCTCTCTCTCGCTCCCTCTCTCTCTGCACATTGTCCCCGTGTCCCGGTGCTGCCAGAACATCGTAGCAGCGAGAAACATCCTTTGGAGACGAGCCTGCATGCTGCTATGCTTGCCCGTGCAGTTTGGATGCGAAATGCAGGGTGCACAGCAGCTCCGCGTTCTCCGGCACCTCGCTCCGGCTTCTAGCCGCCTAAGACGCACCTTAGCCGGCTAGGCGCTCTTAGCTCGCAAAGCGCGAGAAAGAAGCGGACGGCTCTCTGCGGTCCGGCACAAGATGCGAACAGAAGAAGCTACGTGGAGAATACATTCTCCACGCACGCTACCTTCTCCGGGAGCTGAACTTGCACGAGTTTTGCAAGTCTAAAGCTGGAGCAAAGTGTTTCTCTCTCTCTCTCGCTCCCTCTCTCTCTGCACATTGTCCCCGTGTCCCGGTGCTGCCAGAACATCGTAGCAGCGTGAAACATCCTTTGGAGACGAGCCTGCATGCTGCTATGCTTGCCCGTGCAGTTTGGATGCGAAATGCAGGGTGCACAGCAGCTCCGCGTTCTCCGGCACCTCGCTCCGGCTTCTAGCCGCCTAAGACGCACCTTAGCCGGCTAGGCGCTCTTAGCTCGCAAAGCGCGAGAAAGAAGCGGACAGCTCTCTGCGGTCCGGCACAAGATGCGAACAGAAGAAGCTACGTGGAGAATACATTCTCCACGCACGCTACCTTCTCCGGGAGCTGAACTTGCACGAGTTTTGCAAGTCTAAAGCTGGAGCAAAGTGTTTCTCTCTCTCTCTCGCTCCCTCTCTCTCTGCACATTGTCCCCGTGTCCCGGTGCTGCCAGAACATCGTAGCAGCGAGAAACATCCTTTGGAGACGAGCCTGCATGCTGCTATGCTTGCCGGTGCAGTTTGGATGCGAAATGCAGGGTGCACAGCAGCTCCGCGTTCTCCGGCACCTCGCTCCGGCTTCTAGCCGCCTAAGACGCACCTTAGCCGGCTAGGCGCTCTTAGCTCGCAAAGCGCGAGAAAGAAGCGGACAGCTCTCTGCGGTCCGGCACAAGATGCGAACAGAAGAAGCTACGTGGAGAATACATTCTCCACGCACGCTACCTTCTCCGGGAGCTGAACTTGCACGAGTTTTGCAAGTCTAAAGCTGGAGCAAAGTGTTTCTCTCTCTCTCTCGCTCCCTCTCTCTCTGCACATTGTCCCCGTGTCCCGGTGCTGCCAGAACATCGTAGCAGCGAGAAACATCCTTTGGAGATGAGCCTGCATGCTGCTATGCTTGCCCGTGCAGTTTGGATGCGAAATGCAGGGTGCACAGCAGCTCCGCGTTCTCCGGCACCTCGCTCCGGCTTCTAGCCGCCTAAGACGCACCTTAGGCGGCTAGGCGCTCTTAGCTCGCAAAGCGCGAGAAAGAAGCGGACGGCTCTCTGCGGTCCGGCACAAGATGCGAACAGAAGAAGCTACGTGGAGAATACATTCTCCACGCACGCTACCTTCTCCGGGAGCTGAACTTGCACGAGTTTTGCAAGTCTAAAGCTGGAGCAAAGTGTTTCTCTCTCTCTCTCGCTCCCTCTCTCTCTGCACATTGTCCCCGTGTCCCGGTGCTGCCAGAACATCGTAGCAGCGAGAAACATCCTTTGGAGACGAGCCTGCATGCTGCTATGCTTGCCCGTGCAGTTTGGATGCGAAATGCAGGGTGCACAGCAGCTCCGCGTTCTCCGGCACCTCGCTCCGGCTTCTAGCCGCCTAAGACGCACCTTAGCCGGCTAGGCGCTCTTAGCTCGCAAAGCGCGAGAAAGAAGCGGACGGCTCTCTGCGGTCCGGCACAAGATGCGAACAGAAGAAGCTACGTGGAGAATACATTCTCCACGCACGCTACCTTCTCCGGGAGCTGAACTTGCACGAGTTTTGCAAGTCTAAAGCTGGAGCAAAGTGTTTCTCTCTCTCTCTCGCTCCCTCTCTCTCTGCACATTGTCCCCGTGTCCCGGTGCTGCCAGAACATCGTAGCAGCGAGAAACATCCTTTGGAGATGAGCCTGCATGCTGCTATGCCTGCCGGTGCAGTTTGGATGTGAAATGCAGGGTGCACAGCAGCTCCGCGTTCTCCGGCACCTCGCTCCGGCTTCTAGCCGCCTAAGACGCACCTTAGCCGGCTAGGCGCTCTTAGCTCGCAAAGCGCGAGAAAGAAGCGGCCGGCTCTCTGCGGTACGGCACAAGATGCGAACAGAAGAAGCTACGTGGAGAATACATTCTCCACGCACGCTACCTTCTCCGGGAGCTGAACTTGCACGAGTTTTGCAAGTCTAAAGCTGGAGCAAAGTGTTTCTCTCTCTCTCTCGCTCCCTCTCTCTCTGCACATTGTCCCCGTGTCCCGGTGCTGCCAGAACATCGTAGCAGCGAGAAACATCCTTTGGAGACGAGCCTGCATGCTGCTATGCTTGCCCGTGCAGTTTGGATGTGAAATGCAGGGTGCACAGCAGCTCCGCGTTCTCCGGCACCTCGCTCCGGCTTCTAGCCGCCTAAGACGCACCTTAGCCGGCTAGGCGCTCTTAGCTCGCAAAGCGCGAGAAAGAAGCGGACGGCTCTCTGCGGTCCGGCACAAGATGCGAACAGAAGAAGCTACGTGGAGAATACATTCTCCACGCACGCTACCTTCTCCGGGAGCTGAACTTGCACGAGTTTTGCAAGTCTAAAGCTGGAGCAAAGTGTTTCTCTCTCTCTCTCGCTCCCTCTCTCTCTGCACATTGTCCCCGTGTCCCGGTGCTGCCAGAACATCGTAGCAGCGAGAAACATCCTTTGGAGATGAGCCTGCATGCTGCTATGCTTGCCCGTGCAGTTTGGATGCGAAATGCAGGGTGCACAGCAGCTCCGCGTTCTCCGGCACCTCGCTCCGGCTTCTAGCCGCCTAAGACGCACCTTAGCCGGCTAGGCGCTCTTAGCTCGCAAAGCGCGAGAAAGAAGCGGACGGCTCTCTGCGGTCCGGCACAAGATGCGAACAGAAGAAGCTACGTGGAGAATACATTCTCCACGCACGCTACCTTCTCCGGGAGCTGAACTTGCACGAGTTTTGCAAGTCTAAAGCTGGAGCAAAGTGTTTCTCTCTCTCTCTCGCTCCCTCTCTCTCTGCACATTGTCCCCGTGTCCCGGTGCTGCCAGAACATCGTAGCAGCGAGAAACATCCTTTGGAGATGAGCCTGCATGCTGCTATGCCTGCCGGTGCAGTTTGGATGTGAAATGCAGGGTGCACAGCAGCTCCGCGTTCTCCGGCACCTCGCTCCGGCTTCTAGCCGCCTAAGACGCACCTTAGCCGGCTAGGCGCTCTTAGCTCGCAAAGCGCGAGAAAGAAGCGGACGGCTCTCTGCGGTCCGGCACAAGGTGCGAACAGAAGAAGCTACGTGGAGAATACATTCTCCACGCACGCTACCTTCTCCGGGAGCTGAACTTGCACGAGTTTTGCAAGTCTAAAGCTGGAGCAAAGTGTTTCTCTCTCTCTCTCGCTCCCTCTCTCTCTGCACATTGTCCCCGTGTCCCGGTGCTGCCAGAACATCGTAGCAGCGTGAAACATCCTTTGGAGACGAGCCTGCATGCTGCTATGCTTGCCCGTGCAGTTTGGATGCGAAATGCAGGGTGCACAGCAGCTCCGCGTTCTCCGGCACCTCGCTCCGGCTTCTAGCCGCCTAAGACGCACCTTAGCCGGCTAGGCGCTCTTAGCTCGCAAAGCGCGAGAAAGAAGCGGACGGCTCTCTGCGGTCCGGCACAAGATGCGAACAGAAGAAGCTACGTGGAGAATACATTCTCCACGCACGCTACCTTCTCCGGGAGCTGAACTTGCACGAGTTTTGCAAGTCTAAAGCTGGAGCAAAGTGTTTCTCTCTCTCTCTCGCTCCCTCTCTCTCTGCACATTGTCCCCGTGTCCCGGTGCTGCCAGAACATCGTAGCAGCGAGAAACATCCTTTGGAGACGAGCCTGCATGCTGCTATGCTTGCCCGTGCAGTTTGGATGCGAAATGCAGGGTGCACAGCAGCTCCGCGTTCTCCGGCACCTCGCTCCGGCTTCTAGCCGCCTAAGACGCACCTTAGCCGGCTAGGCGCTCTTAGCTCGCAAAGCGCGAGAAAGAAGCGGACGGCTCTCTGCGGTCCGGCACAAGATGCGAACAGAAGAAGCTACGTGGAGAATACATTCTCCACGCACGCTACCTTCTCCGGGAGCTGAACTTGCACGAGTTTTGCAAGTCTAAAGCTGGAGCAAAGTGTTTCTCTCTCTCTCTCGCTCCCTCTCTCTCTGCACATTGTCCCCGTGTCCCGGTGCTGCCAGAACATCGTAGCAGCGAGAAACATCCTTTGGAGACGAGCCTGCATGCTGCTATGCTTGCCCGTGCAGTTTGGATGCGAAATGCAGGGTGCACAGCAGCTCCGCGTTCTCCGGCACCTCGCTCCGGCTTCTAGCCGCCTAAGACGCACCTTAGCCGGCTAGGCGCTCTTAGCTCGCAAAGCGCGAGAAAGAAGCGGACGGCTCTCTGCGGTCCGGCACAAGATGCGAACAGAAGAGGCTACGTGGAGAATACATTCTCCACGCACGCTACCTTCTCCGGGAGCTGAACTTGCACGAGTTTTGCAAGTCTAAAGCTGGAGCAAAGTGTTTCTCTCTCTCTCTCGCTCCCTCTCTCTCTGCACATTGTCCCCGTGTCCCGGTGCTGCCAGAACATCGTAGCAGCGAGAAACATCCTTTGGAGACGAGCCTGCATGCTGCTATGCTTGCCCGTGCAGTTTGGATGTGAAATGCAGGGTGCACAGCAGCTCCGCGTTCTCCGGCACCTCGCTCCGGCTTCTAGCCGCCTAAGACGCACCTTAGCCGGCTAGGCGCTCTTAGCTCGCAAAGCGCGAGAAAGAAGCGGACGGCTCTCTGCGGTCCGGCACAAGATGCGAACAGAAGAAGCTACGTGGAGAATACATTCTCCACGCACGCTACCTTCTCCGGGAGCTGAACTTGCACGAGTTTTGCAAGTCTAAAGCTGGAGCAAAGTGTTTCTCTCTCTCTCTCGCTCCCTCTCTCTCTGCACATTGTCCCCGTGTCCCGGTGCTGCCAGAACATCGTAGCAGCGTGAAACATCGTTTGGAGACGAGCCTGCATGCTGCTATGCTTGCCCGTGCAGTTTGGATGCGAAATGCAGGGTGCACAGCAGCTCCGCGTTCACCGGCACCTCGCTCCGGCTTCTAGCCGCCTAAGACGCACCTTAGCCGGCTAGGCGCTCTTAGCTCGCAAAGCGCGAGAAAGAAGCGGACGGCTCTCTGCGGTCCGGCACAAGATGCGAACAGAAGAAGCTACGTGGAGAATACATTCTCCACGCACGCTACCTTCTCCGGGAGCTGGACTTGCACGAGTTTTGCAAGTCTAAAGCTGGAGCAAAGTGTTTCTCTCTCTCTCTCGCTCCCTCTCTCTCTGCACATTGTCCCCGTGTCCCGGTGCTGCCAGAACATCGTAGCAGCGTGAAACATCCTTTGGAGACGAGCCTGCATGCTGCTATGCTTGCCCGTGCAGTTTGGATGCGAAATGCAGGGTGCACAGCAGCTCCGCGTTCTCCGGCACCTCGCTCCGGCTTCTAGCCGCCTAAGACGCACCTTAGCCGGCTAGGCGCTCTTAGCTCGCAAAGCGCGAGAAAGAAGCGGACGGCTCTCTGCGGTCCGGCACAAGATGCGAACAGAAGAAGCTACGTGGAGAATACATTCTCCACGCACGCTACCTTCTCCGGGAGCTGAACTTGCACGAGTTTTGCAAGTCTAAAGCTGGAGCAAAGTGTTTCTCTCTCTCTCTCGCTCCCTCTCTCTCTGCACATTGTCCCCGTGTCCCGGTGCTGCCAGAACATCGTAGCAGCGAGAAACATCCTTTGGAGACGAGCCTGCATGCTGCTATGCTTGCCCGTGCAGTTTGGATGCGAAATGCAGGGTGCACAGCAGCTCCGCGTTCTCCGGCACCTCGCTCCGGCTTCTAGCCGCCTAAGACGCACCTTAGCCGGCTAGGCGCTCTTAGCTCGCAAAGCGCGAGAAAGAAGCGGACGGCTCTCTGCGGTCCGGCACAAGGTGCGAACAGAAGAAGCTACGTGGAGAATACATTCTCCACGCACGCTACCTTCTCCGGGAGCTGAACTTGCACGAGTTTTGCAAGTCTAAAGCTGGAGCAAAGTGTTTCTCTCTCTCTCTCGCTCCCTCTCTCTCTGCACATTGTCCCCGTGTCCCGGTGCTGCCAGAACATCGTAGCAGCGAGAAACATCCTTTGGAGACGAGCCTGCATGCTGCTATGCTTGCCCGTGCAGTTTGGATGTGAAATGCAGGGTGCACAGCAGCTCCGCGTTCTCCGGCACCTCGCTCCGGCTTCTAGCCGCCTAAGACGCACCTTAGCCGGCTAGGCGCTCTTAGCTCGCAAAGCGCGAGAAAGAAGCGGACGGCTCTCTGCGGTCCGGCACAAGATGCGAACAGAAGAAGCTACGTGGAGAATACATTCTCCACGCACGCTACCTTCTCCGGGAGCTGAACTTGCACGAGTTTTGCAAGTCTAAAGCTGGAGCAAAGTGTTTCTCTCTCTCTCTCGCTCCCTCTCTCTCTGCACATTGTCCCCGTGTCCCGGTGCTGCCAGAACATCGTAGCAGCGTGAAACATCCTTTGGAGACGAGCCTGCATGCTGCTATGCTTGTCCGTGCAGTTTGGATGTGAAATGCAGGGTGCACAGCAGCTCCGCGTTCTCCGGCACCTCGCTCCGGCTTCTAGCCGCCTAAGACGCACCTTAGCCGGCTAGGCGCTCTTAGCTCGCAAAGCGCGAGAAAGAAGCGGACGGCTCTCTGCGGTCCGGCACAAGGTGCGAACAGAAGAAGCTACGTGGAGAATACATTCTCCACGCACGCTACCTTCTCCGGGAGCTGAACTTGCACGAGTTTTGCAAGTCTAAAGCTGGAGCAAAGTGTTTCTCTCTCTCTCTCGCTCCCTCTCTCTCTGCACATTGTCCCCGTGTCCCGGTGCTGCCAGAACATCGTAGCAGCGTGAAACATCGTTTGGAGACGAGCCTGCATGCTGCTATGCTTGCCCGTGCAGTTTGGATGCGAAATGCAGGGTGCACAGCAGCTCCGCGTTCTCCGGCACCTCGCTCCGGCTTCTAGCCGCCTAAGACGCACCTTAGCCGGCTAGGCGCTCTTAGCTCGCAAAGCGCGAGAAAGAAGCGGACGGCTCTCTGCGGTCCGGCACAAGGTGCGAACAGAAGAAGCTACGTGGAGAATACATTCTCCACGCACGCTACCTTCTCCGGGAGCTGAACTTGCACGAGTTTTGCAAGTCTAAAGCTGGAGCAAAGTGTTTCTCTCTCTCTCTCGCTCCCTCTCTCTCTGCACATTGTCCCCGTGTCCCGGTGCTGCCAGAACATCGTAGCAGCGAGAAACATCCTTTGGAGACGAGCCTGCATGCTGCTATGCTTGCCCGTGCAGTTTGGATGCGAAATGCAGGGTGCACAGCAGCTCCGCGTTCTCCGGCACCTCGCTCCGGCTTCTAGCCGCCTAAGACGCACCTTAGCCGGCTAGGCGCTCTTAGCTCGCAAAGCGCGAGAAAGAAGCGGACGGCTCTCTGCGGTCCGGCACAAGATGCGAACAGAAGAAGCTACGTGGAGAATACATTCTCCACGCACGCTACCTTCTCCGGGAGCTGAACTTGCACGAGTTTTGCAAGTCTAAAGCTGGAGCAAAGTGTTTCTCTCTCTCTCTCGCTCCCTCTCTCTCTGCACATTGTCCCCGTGTCCCGGTGCTGCCAGAACATCGTAGCAGCGTGAAACATCCTTTGGAGACAAGCCTGCATGCTGCTATGCTTGCCCGTGCAGTTTGGATGCGAAATGCAGGGTGCACAGCAGCTCCGCGTTCTCCGGCACCTCGCTCCGGCTTCTAGCCGCCTAAGACGCACCTTAGCCGGCTAGGCGCTCTTAGCTCGCAAAGCGCGAGAAAGAAGCGGACAGCTCTCTGCGGTCCGGCACAAGATGCGAACAGAAGAAGCTACGTGGAGAATACATTCTCCACGCACGCTACCTTCTCCGGGAGCTGAACTTGCACGAGTTTTGCAAGTCTAAAGCTGGAGCAAAGTGTTTCTCTCTCTCTCTCGCTCCCTCTCTCTCTGCACATTGTCCCCGTGTCCCGGTGCTGCCAGAACATCGTAGCAGCGTGAAACATCCTTTGGAGACGAGCCTGCATGCTGCTATGCTTGCCCGTGCAGTTTGGATGCGAAATGCAGGGTGCACAGCAGCTCCGCGTTCTCCGGCACCTCGCTCCGGCTTCTAGCCGCCTAAGACGCACCTTAGCCGGCTAGGCGCTCTTAGCTCGCAAAGCGCGAGAAAGAAGCGGACGGCTCTCTGCGGTCCGGCACAAGATGCGAACAGAAGAAGCTACGTGGAGAATACATTCTCCACGCACGCTACCTTCTCCGGGAGCTGAACTTGCACGAGTTTTGCAAGTCTAAAGCTGGAGCAAAGTGTTTCTCTCTCTCTCTCGCTCCCTCTCTCTCTGCACATTGTCCCCGTGTCCCGGTGCTGCCAGAGCATCGTAGCAGCGAGAAACATCTTTTGGAGACGAGCCTGCATGCTGCTATGCTTGCCCGTGCAGTTTGGATGCGAAATGCAGGGTGCACAGCAGCTCCGCGTTCTCCGGCACCTCGCTCCGGCTTCTAGCCGCCTAAGACGCACCTTAGCCGGCTAGGCGCTCTTAGCTCGCAAAGCGCGAGAAAGAAGCGGACGGCTCTCTGCGGTCCGGCACAAGATGCGAACAGAAGAGGCTACGTGGAGAATACATTCTCCACGCACGCTACCTTCTCCGGGAGCTGAACTTGCACGAGTTTTGCAAGTCTAAAGCTGGAGCAAAGTGTTTCTCTCTCTCTCTCGCTCCCTCTCTCTCTGCACATTGTCCCCGTGTCCCGGTGCTGCCAGAACATCGTAGCAGCGTGAAACATCCTTTGGAGACGAGCCTGCATGCTGCTATGCTTGCCCGTGCAGTTTGGATGTGAAATGCAGGGTGCACAGCAGCTCCGCGTTCTCCGGCACCTCGCTCCGGCTTCTAGCCGCCTAAGACGCACCTTAGCCGGCTAGGCGCTCTTAGCTCGCAAAGCGCGAGAAAGAAGCGGACGGCTCTCTGCGGTCCGGCACAAGATGCGAACAGAAGAAGCTACGTGGAGAATACATTCTCCACGCACGCTACCTTCTCCGGGAGCTGAACTTGCACGAGTTTTGCAAGTCTAAAGCTGGAGCAAAGTGTTTCTCTCTCTCTCTCGCTCCCTCTCTCTCTGCACATTGTCCCCGTGTCCCGGTGCTGCCAGAACATCGTAGCAGCGTGAAACATCCTTTGGAGACGAGCCTGCATGCTGCTATGCTTGCCCGTGCAGTTTGGATGTGAAATGCAGGGTGCACAGCAGCTCCGCGTTCACCGGCACCTCGCTCCGGCTTCTAGCCGCCTAAGACGCACCTTAGCCGGCTAGGCGCTCTTAGCTCGCAAAGCGCGAGAAAGAAGCGGACGGCTCTCTGCGGTCCGGCACAAGGTGCGAACAGAAGAAGCTACGTGGAGAATACATTCTCCACGCACGCTACCTTCTCCGGGAGCTGAACTTGCACGAGTTTTGCAAGTCTAAAGCTGGAGCAAAGTGTTTCTCTCTCTCTCTCGCTCCCTCTCTCTCTGCACATTGTCCCCGTGTCCCGGTGCTGCCAGAACATCGTAGCAGCGAGAAACATCCTTTGGAGACGAGCCTGCATGCTGCTATGCTTGCCCGTGCAGTTTGGATGTGAAATGCAGGGTGCACAGCAGCTCCGCGTTCTCCGGCACCTCGCTCCGGCTTCTAGCCGCCTAAGACGCACCTTAGCCGGCTAGGCGCTCTTAGCTCGCAAAGCGCGAGAAAGAAGCGGACGGCTCTCTGCGGTCCGGCACAAGATGCGAACAGAAGAGGCTACGTGGAGAATACATTCTCCACGCACGCTACCTTCTCCGGGAGCTGAACTTGCACGAGTTTTGTAAGTCTAAAGCTGGAGCAAAGTGTTTCTCTCTCTCTCTCGCTCCCTCTCTCTCTGCACATTGTCCCCGTGTCCCGGTGCTGCCAGAACATCGTAGCAGCGTGAAACATCCTTTGGAGACGAGCCTGCATGCTGCTATGCTTGTCCGTGCAGTTTGGATGCGAAATGCAGGGTGCACAGCAGCTCCGCGTTCTCCGGCACCTCGCTCCGGCTTCTAGCCGCCTAAGACGCACCTTAGCCGGCTAGGCGCTCTTCGCTCGCAAAGCGCGAGAAAGAAGCGGACGGCTCTCTGCGGTCCGGCACAAGATGCGAACAGAAGAAGCTACGTGGCGAATACATTCTCCACGCACGCTACCTTCTCCGGGAGCTGAACTTGCACGAGTTTTGCAAGTCTAAAGCTGGAGCAAAGTGTTTCTCTCTCTCTCTCGCTCCCTCTCTCTCTGCACATTGTCCCCGTGTCCCGGTGCTGCCAGAACATCGTAGCAGCGAGAAACATCCTTTGGAGACGAGCCTGCATGCTGCTATGCTTGCCCGTGCAGTTTGGATGTGAAATGCAGGGTGCACAGCAGCTCCGCGTTCTCCGGCACCTCGCTCCGGCTTCTAGCCGCCTAAGACGCACCTTAGCCGGCTAGGCGCTCTTAGCTCGCAAAGCGCGAGAAAGAAGCGGACGGCTCTCTGCGGTCCGGCACAAGATGCGAACAGAAGAGGCTACGTGGAGAATACATTCTCCACGCACGCTACCTTCTCCGGGAGCTGAACTTGCACGAGTTTTGTAAGTCTAAAGCTGGAGCAAAGTGTTTCTCTCTCTCTCTCGCTCCCTCTCTCTCTGCACATTGTCCCCGTGTCCCGGTGCTGCCAGAACATCGTAGCAGCGAGAAACATCCTTTGGAGACGAGCCTGCATGCTGCTATGCTTGCCCGTGCAGTTTGGATGCGAAATGCAGGGTGCACAGCAGCTCCGCGTTCTCCGGCACCTCGCTCCGGCTTCTAGCCGCCTAAGACGCACCTTAGCCGGCTAGGCGCTCTTAGCTCGCAAAGCGCGAGAAAGAAGCCGACGGCTCTCTGCGGTCCGGCACAAGATGCGAACAGAAGAAGCTACGTGGAGAATACATTCTCCACGCACGCTACCTTCTCCGGGAGCTGAACTTGCACGAGTTTTGCAAGTCTAAAGCTGGAGCAAAGTGTTTCTCTCTCTCTCTCGCTCCCTCTCTCTCTGCACATTGTCCCCGTGTCCCGGTGCTGCCAGAACATCGTAGCAGCGAGAAACATCCTTTGGAGACGAGCCTGCATGCTGCTATGCTTGCCCGTGCAGTTTGGATGCGAAATGCAGGGTGCACAGCAGCTCCGCGTTCTCCGGCACCTCGCTCCGGCTTCTAGCCGCCTAAGACGCACCTTAGCCGGCTAGGCGCTCTTAGCTCGCAAAGCGCGAGAAAGAAGCGGACGGCTCTCTGCGGTCCGGCACAAGATGCGAACAGAAGAAGCTACGTGGAGAATACATTCTCCACGCACGCTACCTTCTCCGGGAGCTGAACTTGCACGAGTTTTGCAAGTCTAAAGCTGGAGCAAAGTGTTTCTCTCTCTCTCTCGCTCCCTCTCTCTCTGCACATTGTCCCCGTGTCCCGGTGCTGCCAGAACATCGTAGCAGCGAGAAACATCCTTTGGAGACGAGCCTGCATGCTGCTATGCTTGCCCGTGCAGTTTGGATGTGAAATGCAGGGTGCACAGCAGCTCCGCGTTCTCCGGCACCTCGCTCCGGCTTCTAGCCGCCTAAGACGCACCTTAGCCGGCTAGGCGCTCTTAGCTCGCAAAGCGCGAGAAAGAAGCGGACGGCTCTCTGCGGTCCGGCACAAGATGCGAACAGAAGAGGCTACGTGGAGAATACATTCTCCACGCACGCTACCTTCTCCGGGAGCTGAACTTGCACGAGTTTTGTAAGTCTAAAGCTGGAGCAAAGTGTTTCTCTCTCTCTCTCGCTCCCTCTCTCTCTGCACATTGTCCCCGTGTCCCGGTGCTGCCAGAACATCGTAGCAGCGTGAAACATCCTTTGGAGACGAGCCTGCATGCTGCTATGCTTGTCCGTGCAGTTTGGATGCGAAATGCAGGGTGCACAGCAGCTCCGCGTTCTCCGGCACCTCGCTCCGGCTTCTAGCCGCCTAAGACGCACCTTAGCCGGCTAGGCGCTCTTAGCTCGCAAAGCGCGAGAAAGAAGCGGACGGCTCTCTGCGGTCCGGCACAAGATGCGAACAGAAGAAGCTACGTGGAGAATACATTCTGCACGCACGCTACCTTCTCCGGGAGCTGAACTTGCACGAGTTTTGAAAGTCTAAAGCTGGAGCAAAGTGTTTCTCTCTCTCTCTCGCTCCCTCTCTCTCTGCACATTGTCCCCGTGTCCCGGTGCTGCCAGAACATCGTAGCAGCGAGAAACATCCTTTGGAGATGAGCCTGCATGCTGCTATGCTTGCCCGTGCAGTTTGGATGTGAAATGCAGGGTGCACAGCAGCTCCGCGTTCTCCGGCACCTCGCTCCGGCTTCTAGCCGCCTAAGACGCACCTTAGCCGGCTAGGCGCTCTTAGCTCGCAAAGCGCGAGAAAGAAGCGGACAGCTCTCTGCGGTCCGGCACAAGATGCGAACAGAAGAGGCTACGTGGAGAATACATTCTCCACGCACGCTACCTTCTCCGGGAGCTGAACTT
>JAWUZG010001257.1:0-37112 GCA_036785705.1 Acanthornis magna
TTCCAGCTTCTTAGTCAGCTGTAAGCTTCATGAAGTATTTCCTTGAACTATTTCCATTACTGAGCAGTAACTGATGTCCAGAAACTACATTAGATGCCTCTAATCAACTGATACAATCGTTATGTCTATTCTACTAATGGTGCCTCAGATCAAATCCTCATAGCACTGCGAAAAGATAAGGAAAGAAATGGGAAGTTCTTGCCAGGAAACACAGGATTAATTCAGAGCAGTTTGAACGCACACTAACACAGCAGTATTGGCTGCCTCTCACATAAGGCAAAAGAGGATGTTCAGCCTAAAAATATCCTTTGGAAGAAGAATCAGAAGAATTCCCCAAAAATCAAGATTTTAACATATACAGGGAAAAAAAATGGATTCACTCCCCCATACTAATTACAGTAATATACATACACCCCTTGCTATATTCTATTTATTTTTTTTTAAATCACTTTCAAGGGGGAAATAGAAGTACTTTGAATCTTTCTTGATAAAGAAACAAAGAAATACTAGCTCAGAATCAAGCAGAAAGATCTTTTCCAGTTAGAGAAAGAAGCTGGTGGAGCAACAATTGTCATGAGGATTGCTTTTTATTGTTCATTTCCAGGCAGTGAAATCTGTGGCTAATGGGGCTGCCCCACAACAGCTGCTAATACTCTAGAGACACTTTTTGATATTCCAGTTTCCAGCACAGTATTGCAGTACTGAGAGAAGTGCAGGTAAAAGCAGGACACTGCCAGGCAAACACACTTACCTGCACAACCCCTATAAACTATCCAGAGCAGGCACACATTAAGGACATTTACTTCTGAGGTTGATAAAACTTGTTTTACAGTACACCAGAGTCAGTAAAGGAAATTACTACCAACGACATTAGAAATGGACTGCCTTTTGTACTCAGTAATACTTTTTACAGTTTATGTCATGACCTAAAGCCCTAAAATTTTAACATACCATCAAGTGCCTTTTTAATGGTCTTTATAATCAGTCTTGTGGGACCAGGAAAGATGCAAATTGTAAAAGGCACGTAACATTGGGCACATGCATTCATAAATATGTTTTACCCAATATCGCATTATTTGATTTCTCCAGACTAAAATAAATTAAGAGCAAGATTCCGATTTGAAAACAATGTACCTGTATAACACCAGGAAGTCTAATAGCTGTCCCTTCATATGCCTTTACCTAGCCAGAGCCAAAAGGAGGATGGGAAGTATGAAGCACAGAGGTTATAGAAATATTAAGAAGCACAAAGGTGCTCCTGTAATGCCACAGGTAAGATAGGGCAAGGTTCAGATTGAACAGTAGTATAAATACATGAGGGAACAAAGTAGCAGGACACATTGTTTCCATGCTTCAAGCCCATTATGCTGCTATCATATCCCCTAGTAACAAGTTCTGAATCTCCAGGTCACTAAACCTCTCCTCACAGGTCAGACTCACAGTGCCCATGGAGGCAGAGCTGTCCTCTCTCATGCCAAGGGGTTGATCTGGGTCTCAGTACCAACACACCGATGTAGCAGGTGATGACTTTAGACCTCTTCCTCCATCTGGGTTACCAGCAGGAGGCAAAGCTTGTGTTCCCTGTCCACATACAGGCTTGGCCTTCACAGAGCTGGCAGAGGCTGCAGCTGCTGCAATTATTTCGCAGCACTGTGACAAAAGCACTGGATGCCATAAGGATCGCTATTGTGGCTGTGACAAGAATCCCTGCAGCTGTGACAAAGATCACTGTGGTGTCCTGCTGCATGCATGCTGGCAGAATCCACAGTGAAGCTCAGCGACACTTGCTCTGTAATCCCTATGACACAGACATTTATCCAGAAGGAGTTTTCCTAGCAAATCTAGAAGGCTCAGAGGATGAGGGATTTCCCTCTGAGGTCCAGCAGCTAACATCTCTAAGTTGGGTTACAACCCCACCATGCTGTGACTGCCAAAGTAAAAATATTAATGAGGTCAAAGTGATTCTGATGGAAGAAGGGCAGCAAGATTTTTTTCCATGAGGTCAAGATGGCTTTAGGGCTATTGCCATTGACAAAGTTCTCCAGCAGACAAATTTTCTACTGCTCCAGCTGGATCCCTACAAATCTATTCAACCTGATGGGATTCATCCAAGAATCCTCAAAGAGCTAGATAGCTCAAGAGTTGATATCATCACAAAACCTCTCTCAATAATTTTTGAGTGGTCTCGGGAATCTGGAGTGGTCCAGCTGACTGGAAGCTGGCAAATGCCCCAGTTTTCAAGAAGAGAAAGGAGGACCCTGGAAGCTACAGATCTGTCAGTCTCACTTCAGTGCCACGCAAAGTTATGGAGATTATTTTGGAAGGTGTTGAAAAACACCTGAAAGACAACACAGTCATTGGTTACAGCCAGCACGGCTTCATGAGAGGAAAGTCGTGCTTATCAAACCTGATTTGCTTCTATGACAAAGTAACCCACTGAGTTGATCAGGGGAAGCCAGCTGATGTAACCTTTCTGTATTTCAGCAAAGCTTTGGATACCGTTTCTCAGAGGATCCTTCTGGACAAAATGTCCAGCACACAGCTGGATAAACACACCATGAGATGGGTGAGCAACTGGCTCATGGGTCGGGTGCAAAAGGTTACAGAGAATGGGGTGACACCAGACAGGGACCTGGCACTAGTGTCCATCAGACCCTGTGCTCATCAGCATCTTCATAAATGACTTGGATGCAGGACTGGAAGGGATACAGAGCAAGTTCACAGATTATACAAAGCTGGGAGGAGCTGAGAGAGGCCCTGCAGAGAGGCCTCGACAGTGGTGAGGACTGGGCAGTCACCAACCGTACAGAGTTCAACAAAGGAAATCCAGGTGCCAGATTCTGCACCTGGGATGGGGAAGTCCTGGAGGTATGGACAGACTGGGGAATGAGATAAAAGATATTAAGTTATTAGAGAGCATCCCAAAGAAGGGCCACGAAGATAGTGAAGGGCCTAGAGAGGAAGTTGTGTGCGGAGTGGCTGAGGCCTTGCTCTGTTCGGCCTGGAGGAGACCGAGGGGAGACTTCACTGCAGTTACAGCTTCCTCCTGAGGGGAAGAGGAGGGGCAGGCACTGATCTCTTCTCTGTGGTGACAGTGACAGGACCTGAGGGAATGCCCTGAAGTTGTGTCAGGGGAGGTTTAAGTTTAATTTCAGGGAAAGGATCTTCACCAGAGGGTGGTTGGGCACTGCAACAGCTCCCCAGGGAAGCTGTCACAGCAACAAGGCCAACGGAGTTCAAGAAGCATTTGGACAATGCTTTCAGGCACATGGGGTGACTCTTGGGGTCTCCTGCGCAGAGCCAGGAGCTGGACTCAATGATCCTCGTGAATTCCTTCCAACTCAGCATATTCTGTGATTCTGTGTGATTTATCCAAAATAAATGGTTTAAGGCATCTCAGTATTTTCAATGAGGTATCAATTTGATCTCTTTTTAAGGCCAAGGCCTTGCTCCACTTACAGCAATATGAAGCAAAACTAGTTCCTGATATTTTGTGGACAGTCTGTAACAGGGATCACTGATCTGCTTTTTCCTTAAAAAACATGACTTCTATTATATGCATCTATTTTCAGAGGCTTACCATAAGTAGGTAGTGATTGCAAATAGTTATTCAGAACACAAGAGAGCAATATTCAAAAGAAGCTAGTTTGTTTTTAATTTTTTGGCTCTTAGGGAATCAACAAACCTTTAGCTGAATGCAGTATTCCTGTGCTGAATCAGAAGTGTATAAAGCAAAACAGAAATTACCAAACCAAATATTAACGTGACATAACTATTTATGGTTTCAATTTTAGGATATCAATCTAACCAGCAAATCCACAAAGTAAGCCCTTTCAGCAGCTTAAAATGAAAAGAAACTGCTGTGACAGTGGCAGCAGTGTCCCAAGACTGTGAGTATGAAAACAAACAGCCCATCATGGCCTGCCAGCAAGCAGCCAGCAGCCTCTGTGCTCCCTTCATGGTCAGGAGTACCTTTAGCTGCCTGCACATGCCAAGGGATGCCACCTGTATTTTCACCTTAGCACTCAAGGCAGCAGCTGTGACCACACACTTTCACGTGAAGGAGGCCTGAGTCTATCTCTTGCCCATGCAAAAGTTAACAGAGCAAACATCTTCCTGTTATTACTGCTCCTCCTGCTTGCTCCCCTTCTCTTCCTTTGAAATTTTGCTGTTATGAACCTGTTATCATCAGAGCCCATTTGCCACTTGTTATTGTTTTCCTCAGTGGATTTATGTAGCTCTAAGGAGCTGTAGGCAAAGGTATCTCTGCAAGAAATTGTTTAAACTGAATGCTGCTTTCTTGAACAAATAATGCTCCATTCTACTTCCTTCTCAAAAGTAAGGTGGGAGGTTACATCTTCTGTAGAAAAACCCCACAACAATCTGCAATCTGAACTAACACAATTCTGCTGATTTCAGGAGCCAGGCAAGGCAGAGTATGTCCTTTGGGTTTCACAAGTTTGCCATGTACAATGAAACCAGTTTCTCTCAAGGATAATTACTGCCATTTCATTCAACTTGAAGTCATCCTCCATAATAAAATTCTCACGCTGGGTTTTTCTTTTAAAAAACCACACAAACAAAATTAATTAAGTACTGGACAGCAACCACACTGAGTATTCAAATTATGTAGGTACAAATTATAATTCAATGTCTAACATGGTCCTGTAGGACTAGTCATGAACTTGTACTTTTGTGAGGCAACCTGGGTTGTAATTTTCTTCATGTTCTTTAAGATTATTCTAGAGCCTTGTATGTGGTCTACATTATTGTGTCTTGATCTATTGGCAGCAAACAAGTGCTTACGCAGAATGCTGTATTTCTTGGAGAGTCTGTTAAAAATGCTTTCCTTGATTAGTCTGTATTCATGTCAGTTTGCACATTGAACACAAGAAGAAATCTAGAGAAATTTGAGGGGGAAGTGAACTAGATTTGTTCATTCTTCTGATGAGGTTAAGGGAAGACCATGGTCTTTAACTGAACTAAAAGTAGATTTACACCACCAAATCCACCCCTGCATAGAAGCTTTCCTTCAGCTAAGTTTACTGGACTGAGACAATAACCGGAATCAAATCATGTCTTTCACACAAGACTAAAAGCTGCCTTAAATGTCCAAGTAGATCCAGTGATCACTGGAGGAAATGAGCATGGGACTGTCACTGGGCTCATTTCCACAAGCTCTTTCAGAAAGCCTCAAAAGTCCTTCTCTGAATTTCTGTAGATCTTCCTCTTCCCTCCAGTTCCATTTACATGCTCCTAATGCTTAGCAATCATTTTTTCACTTACAAACAACCAGCTCTTAACTTATAAAAAATAACACTTTATTTCAGAGTAATTGCAGCATCCATCATCTAGCTCATAAACTGAGAGCTGGAGCCACATGGTCATTTAGTTAATGGCTTCAAATAATGAGAACTAAACAACAAAAAACCACATCAAAACAAAAAATAAATTATATTAAAGAAACTTTTCATGTTTTGCCAGAGTTTTCTTCCCTGACTTAAATTAAAATTTGCAGATATGAAGAGTCTGGCTTGGGGCTGGCATCCAAGATATACAGTATCTTAAAAAAAAAAAAAATCATGCAAGATATACAGTACCTTAAAAAAAAAAAAATCAAAGATGCATTCCTTTTTCTCAGTAAGAAATCCTTCTAGACCACATTTTTCTCATGGTACAGAAATTCAGCCAGTGTCCCTTACTTGGACTAAAATTGTCAAATAGTACGTGAAGTAATTGAAACTTTCACAAGTATGTGGAAACTATTTAAGATGTCTAATGGAGATGTTGGAAGACCAATTATGATGATTTCTCCCCATAGAAGAGACTTGGAATCTAACATGAAAATACTTTCTTAACACACATCACACTGCTTTCTCACAAACCAAACACTTCTTGTTCAAAAGCGCAATAAATTGTATCCAAAACTATAGATAGTAGAGTGTTCATGCTAGTCAGTGAAATAAAGAGGGCAGAAAATTGTGTATTCAGAAGAAAAGTATTACAGAATTTCATACATCAACCTAAATATATCTACATCATCTCTGCATTAAGAATAAAACACCAATTTCTGCTTCACTACTGAGTCTTTCCTTTTCTTTAGAAGAGTAGGAGTATATACATCTATACATATATTACATTTACATACAAATGGAGGGTTTTTTCCTAAAAGCACTACTAAGTATCTTAGGAGGCTATCAAAATAAAAATAACAGGATGGACTTTATCAGTAGGCTTTTATAGGCTAAGCTCCACTCAAATAGGAAGTTAACACACTCAGCAAACTTTCAGGCAGCTCTGAGCTAGGCAGAGTTGCTGACAGGATAAGGGCCAGAGCCTGTCCAAAAGACTTCAGTAAATTTGGGAGCTAACCAACAGACATGTCACAATCTTCAACAGGGAAAACCACAGAATTCTGCAACGAGAGCGGAATAACCCCATGCATTGACTGAAACCTTACCAAGCAGCAGCCCTAAGAACATGCCTGTGATGTTTCAGTGGACACCACACTGCAGAAGTGAGCCCTCACTGTGAGCAAAATAAATTGCACGCTGAACTGCATCTGGAGGAGCGTGGCAGCAGAATAGGGGAGGCTGGTGCTCAGACAGCCTGGGGAGACCTTCAGTTCAAGAGGGATGCAGAGAAAATAGAAAAGGTTCGACAAAGGTCCATATCCTGCGTAGAGATGCTGAAGGAGCCGGGCCTGGTAAGTTTGGTAAAGAAGAAACCACAGAGGTGTTTAATATCTGCTTACAACTATTGGAAGGGCAGTTCTTTGGACACCACTGGCAAACTCCTCTTGGTAATGTCAGACAGCATAAAAAGGAAAACAACCACACAAAGCTGTTTTAGAGATTGAAGTTGGACAGCTGGAAAAAAATTTCCCTAGCAGCACTGGAATAGGTCATCAAACAGGCTGAGAGATTCTGTCCTTAGAAGGTTCATCCAGACAAAGCAATGGCTGATCCAGTCCTTGGTTTCAATAGCCCTCTTCCAAGTGGTAGAACCTTGGCGTATTGGAGGACTAGAACCAATCAGCCCTTGAAGGGCCTTCAAGATGGCATTTTTATCATTCCCCAAAAATAGTAAAGTTACAAACTATCCTTCCATTCACAATCTACTATTTTACTGATCAGGTACTGTAAATGTTGATTTTTTTTCCTTTATTTCTACTAGATTTTTTCCATGCAATACATGTATTCACAGAACCCAATATCTCAGGGCTTCTTTACACTATTACAAAAAGCTGTTCTTAAACATGACCACATGTGCATCTGCCTAATCTGAAGATCATTTACAAGACCTATATCACAATGTTAATTCTTTTATTTCTTGCTTAATTAAGTACTGTTTCTATCCCTGTACAATATTTGGATTTTATAAGAGAGCTACATTGTTATACGTTCACTGGCATCACAAACTGGACATTAAGTACAGCTGAGGGAGATTGAAAAGAGTGCTGAAAATGCATCAGCCAGGCAGCATCACCTCCAAAAATAATGTCATCATTCTCATTATAACCTCTGTACTTGCTTAGAATGAACTGATGAATTTGCACCAAAGTGCTGCATACAAAAAGGGGGCATAACATTCAGGAAATAGAGGTCACTAAAAACCACTTTGTTCAATGAAATTCAAAAGTTTCAATCAGTGACAAAGTTTCTTTCTTAAAAGGTAGTTCCTTAAAACTCTAACCAGGTAATGATGTGTCAGTATTCAAACTAGACACAAATGGCAGCCTTCATCTCCAAAAGAGAGCATATGTGCCAGTTACAGGCAATTTTTGTATGGCTTTGTAAAGATGAAAGGCAGATGCTTGGGGAAAAGCAGCAGAAAGCCCATCACAGTAACCTCAAGGCATAATGACTCCCTGAGATCCTCAAGGACTCGGAGCTGGGAGGAGGCTGGGGAATGGGCGCTCACCCCACACTGCTGAGCCGCTGGCCACTAGCTCTGCCCCAAGGATGCCACTCCCCAGCCCCAGTGGGGCCCAGCCTTGCCCTTTCCTCCCCACACATTTGGGGGGCTGCATCCTCCTCATACACTTCTCTGGAGGCAGGAATCACTGCTGCCTTGGCAGCCTGTTTCTCATTAACAACCTGGTTTTGTTTGCAAATAAGTGCAAGGTATTGTTTGAAGATGCAGCCTTTGCTACCTTTTGCTGCCTTGGCCATCACATACCCCGTGGGCTATCAGGGTTCTTCCAGAGAGCCACCCAAGTCCAGTACCACCAGGGAAAGGGAAGAGATCCTATGTTAAGTTGTCCCGGAAAGAAAGTCTGTATCTCTTCAGTGGGTCACTAAGCATCCTAACTTCAAAATGAAAAATAACAAATGGAGAAATCAACCAGCACTTATTTAGAAATCGCTGCAGTACGGAAAATGAAGAAAAGCAGCAACAGCAGCAACCCTCCCCCCACACAGAGGAAAGCTGGAAGGCTGAGGATGTCCTTGGATGCTTTCCAATAACAGGCAGGCACACTTCATGCTGCTGCAGCTACATAAATGTGCTTGCTTGCGAATTCAGCAAGTGTGTTGCCATCAATAAACTGTTTTAAATAAGAAGCTTTGATGCAAATAGTTTGCTCTGATCTTTAGTTAGTGAAAGGAAAAAGTGTCTTACAGCAGCAAAGAGAATCTCTCTGCAGCAGATCACAAGTACACCATATACAAATACATGCCCTTTAACCACTTTCAATACTTCTTTGCCAATTTGAACTTCTAGCACAATGTAATCCAAATAAATTGAGATCAGAATAACCATCTGATTTCACATGCAACACATACTATAATTATTTTTATATACTATAAGCATAAAGGTTAATTTAAAATAAACTGCTAGTGCCTATCTAAAATTATTAATGGAAAATATTCAAAAATTGTTTAACATTTGTCTATCTAAATACTTGAAATATTACTGAGGGTTAGCATGATTGACACCACTTTAAATACCCGGAACAGCACTCACTACTTTCTAGGCCCCCAACACTTGTGTTCAGATGCAAGTGCTGGCTCCTCAGTGCTTGTGCCAATGGAGACCCTTGAGGAAGAGAAACTTAAATATTCTGGGGCAAAACGTCGTCAGTGCAGAACAGAGGAAAACGGAGAAGTTTATCTCCACAGCACCCCAGAGAGTCCCTGTGGCTTGGGCAGGGGACAGAAACACATTCAGGCATTAGTTTCCCAAAACATACTTTTTTTTGTTCATTAAAGCTGATATGGAAAATTTGTTAGGAGTACAGCGGGAGCAGGTTAGACCAAGGCTTGAATAATTTCCTAGCTGATGCAGGTATAACTCATCCTGCAGGTATGGAGTTCCTTCTATCAAACAGGTAGAGAAGTGAGACAGAAATCCCATAAACGTCACCCCAAATTGTCAGCTCAGAAATAGAGAATAAAAACACATGCATGAAACAAGTCTTTCCAACAGATCAACAGATCAAGTCCCCAACAGCAGCAGCCTATTCCACGATACATTTTGTTCTCATGTACAGTACCATAAAACTGCTGTTCACATTACTGCAGTGGTTTCCCCCATTAGCTTATGATTGCCGTGGGAATCAAAATCCATTTGAGGGGTTATGGGGAAATGCTGAGGCTCGTGCAAACAAGGAAGAGCAAGCATTACTATAAATGCCTACAATATATAAACACAATTACAGTTTGGAAGTTAAAGAACTGAATTAAGAGTGCTATCTGGCCAGAGAAAGCTGATTAAAGGCAATGGAGATCGAGAAAGTGAGATTACATCTAATTAGTTCACCAAAAAAAAAAGAAAAAACAACTCCTCCAATTCTAAGGCTGATTAATTAATTAAAATTAGAAAAATATTTGCTACTGAAATGGAAACCACAATATTTAATGTAATGGTAGCTCATCTTTAGAATGAATTTTAGAATTAGAAGTAGATTAAATTTAGAATGTAGAACTAGCTCACCCATATAAAGCAGACTTTAATAGTCATCTTTGAGAAAGGACCATAGATTACTAAGTACAGAAAAATACCTGACACAGTATATACCACAAGTCTTTCCGTTACTTTTCTCCATCATACGTATCCTGTATACTTTATGCGAAGTAATGCTCTGGCTAATCATGGAGTTCATTTCATACAGATCCTATACTTTTGAAAGAATGAGGAAATGTCTTAGCACCTCTAAGCTAGTCCTTAGAAAAATGACCTTTAAGAAAAAATAATTTAAAAAAAGAGAAAATAGCCTTTCAAAAAGAAGTTTTAAAATTGATTGCCTTCAGAAATCAAATCTTTCCTTTTCCAAAAGAAACATGAGCAATGGAGTAAGTTAAAGTGGAGAGTGTATCTCAAATGTTAAAATCTAATGCACTATGTCAAACTACAGCATCTTGAGGCGATAATTTTACATGGGAATAACAATATACTCATATTTTCCAGGCATCCCAAGGTGTGTCAAAGAGATCAGATGAACAAATCAGGATCAGCTGTCAGGACAGAGTCCAGAAATAGCATCTCCCAAGTTCCAAGTCAGAGCTGGGTTCCCAAGCTGAGTTATGCATATCTGGAATGCATATCTGCATATGCATATGCATATCTGTTTATGCATATCTGGAAATTAAGGCAAATTTACTGCTCAGGTATGTTGAATCCATGTCTCTGGAAACCCAGAACCACAGAATGAGTTTGGGCCAGGAATAGCTCAGCATTCCCTTGAAATTAATTACTGAATTCAATTGCTTTGCAGAGTCTGCTGGCAGATGTTGGTAATGTTTCAGAATTAAAAAGTAACAATTATAAATAAAATAATTCAGGGAAAATAGTAGATGAGATTTGCAGACATTGATCCCACAAATGCACCATCAAATAGAACTGCTGGAAATAATATTAAGAAATAAATAAGGAAATAAAATAGGAAATAAAATTAAGAATCTAAAAGTTGATAGAAATAATTGGGAAGCTCCAGCTTCTTCTTGGTTTAGAGTCATAAAGAATATCTCCATCATGTCAAGACCAGTCAATGTCATTTTCCACAGGCCAAAATAGCAGCTTCAGTAGGGCTAGAAAAAAATTAGTTAAAGAAGCCTTTCCATTTCCCAAAGCAGAATTGCTACAACCATACCTTCTCATTTTCTCAAAAGTTTTATATTTTTTCTTAATGTTTTATTAAAAATTCTCATTGATTTCTTACTAAGAAATACAATTTTGGCCAACGTGCACATCTCAGACATTATTTTAAAGACATTTCTGTAAAAGACATCATGAGAAGTGTAATAAAAAAGAGGAAAGCACGTCTGTCTTAAACCCAGTGGAACAACAACTTTCAAATTTTAAAAAAATCATGAAAATCTATTCTTTGGAAGGTTTTTAGCAAGTCTAAAGAACATAATTTATAAGGAATCTTCACAGTCACAGTCAATTTAACAGAAGCTCCACCTAGACCAAAAATTAATAGCATCACACAAACCTTCCATTTTTATCTCCATTTCTTTCACTGGGTTTCCTTGGCCAGACAGGACCCTTAACCAGCTTCAGGTCACTTCTAGGTATAGTTGTGTTTGCAATGAGCCACACAGGGACCCCTCCTGTGAAGCCTGAACTCTGCAAGCTGGGCATTGGCTGGGTTTTTTCCAAATCCTTGTTTGAAAATTAAAATGATATTCACCCTTGATATTCTTGATGATTAGATACTCTGTGTGTATATATATTTTTATATATATATTTACATACACATATAGTCCTGGGTGCATGGCAATCATTCGCACACACAAACAATGGATATTCAATGCAAATGTGAAACTGCAAATGCACAAATTGTTTCTTAATACTCATCTTCCCATCAATGAATATAATATAAATGATAATAATAAATATAAATTAATACTAAATTAATACTGAGTACTTGAAATATTTCTACACGCACTAACAGTCTCTAGGATTAACACCAAATTTGACCAGAGGATAATAGTCATAACAACTCTCACCAGCAGTAGCCTCTTTCTGTCATTTTTAACATCCAAAGGGTAAAGAAAAACTAATCTGAGCCAGGGTTTCTTTCTGTATGCTACAGATAGTCATCTCTGGCATCAGCAGACTGAGTCCAGGCTTCACATTGATTTTCTTTTTTCCTCATGTATACAGTGAAATTGAAGACCTATGCATTTCTGTTAAATGAGGTTCTGCCTTAGCTAATAGCAAACTATGACAATGGTCTGCAAAGAATTGGGGAAAAGGAAGCAGTCTTTCAAAAAAATTCACCACCAGCAGCTGTAAATTCATAACTGTCAATAAAATTGCTGAGGTTTTTATATGCACATTAACAGCATGCTTCAGTGTAAAATGGGATTCTTAATTCTTTCCACAGAGCATTAAATCATATTTAAGATAAAAGGAATCCTCAATCAGCTACTGACAGAGTCCCTCCCTATCAAAAACACTCTGCTCCCTATGTTTGTACTTTGTTGACTTCAACAACAATCTAATTGCAAAAATTCTTCTCAAAGTAAAATATAAAACAATAGGGTGCAATTACACAACATATGTTGCTCTTCATTTACTCTAAGCACAATTCCAGGAGCCTAATGTGTTTTCTTGTAATGCCAGTAAAATGTATTTCAAAAGGAAGGTCACAAGTGGAAGGTGGTGCAGGACAGGGCTTCAAGCTGCATGGGAAATGTTTTCTGTTTGCTTCATACTCCATGAGAGAGCACCCTACACCCTGTGACAATGGAATGATGAAGTGGCTCCCAACAGTCTGTCAGGACTCTCTCAGGATACCAGCGGTGATACCTGCGCCTCCAGAGAACTGGTGTTACCAAAATGTTTCTCAGTTCCCAAATCCCGCTGGGCACCAAGGGCACCTTCTTACCCTTGCACACATTTCAGCCCATCCCTCAAAAGTAACATGAATTGTACCAGACAAAATCTGCCCCTCTGGTATCTCATTCCTTAAGAGATTAATAAAAGTGACATGCAGAGGGTCTCCAACAACATGTCCACCCATCCTTCTCTTAACTTCACTGTCAGTGCAAACTAGCTAAGGCACTAGGGCGGCACAGGAGCTGTGAGTATTTAACCCACGACTTGTTGCTAAAAAAAAAAAAATTGTTAAAGTCCAAAACCTCTGTCACTAGGACAATATAGCACTTGCATTTATTTTATATTATTATTAATTATTTCTTCATAACCATGGGACTTCCTTTCGGTAGGAATTTGACTGTGACTCGCAGTGTCTTTATCAGAACTCTGTGCTGGCTGCCCTGCTATGTGTTTACCAGCCCTCTGCCATCCCTCTGCTCCCAGGTCTCCCATGAGCACTGTCACCCAGACCAAGGGGCTTTCTGGAACGCGACCCTGGTATGCTCAGCTTGCCCTCTCCTCCTACTCAACTCAGTGTGCTGGCACAGCACAAGAGGGATGAAGCAGCAGGCATTCGGTTTCCCAACCTTCTCCAGAGCAAATGACATCTCGAGTGACCTGTTATTATTGAACTGGGTTTTAATGAAGTGCTGGTACTCCACACCATGACACAAAGAACATATGTGGCTGCAAGTAATTAATTACATTCTTGAAGAACCTAATAAGAAACTCTCATGTTTAAAGCACTTTATGGCAACTGTTAATTTTTTCTCTCTAATTATCAGAGTAGCAATGGAGTAACGCACTTTTCACCTCCAACTTGCTTATTTTTCATTTCCTTCATCCAATAGCTTTGTTTATGCTAGCTATTGGTTCTGTGCAATAACCAATCTTATTTCTCTTTTCAATTTAAAAATATAAAATACATCAAGGATGAAATCAAACAAAAAACTTTAATTTCATCAGAAAAAAAATTTTTTTCACAGAAATGTCTGCTATAGGAAATTCACACTATTTTGTTTTCACATTTCCAAAGAGAATGGATTTTAGTATTGTGACTCTCTCAGGGGTCTGTCTTCAGGTGCTGAAGATGCTAAGCAGAGACACATCACCTTGAAGAAGTGATGAGCACCTCCTGTTGAGCACTGAAAATCAGTGGTGGTGTGCAAACCCGAAACTATTGACAATTCAGACTTTTTTACACTAACTTCAGGAAGCTACATTCTGATTCCATGCAAAATAGAAATATGTTTTTTCACCATGCTGACCTGTTTGACAAGTACGGACAGCCCTATGTGTTAAAGAGGAATCTACACAGAAATCAGAGGAACCAGGATCTGAGAAACAGCTTTGCTCTTCCGTGCTGGACCACAAGCAACTCTGAAACCATTGACCTTCTTCAGTAGCCTGACCCAAAACCACTGTCCAGCAGCAGAATTTCAATACCAGGCCCTAACTGCTGAAGGAATATTGTTCATGCTGATATGAAGTTTCACATTGATCAAATGTAACAAACCCCCATTTAATCTTTCACTAATTTTAATATACTGAAAACTACTGCAAAGAACTTGCTGCTTGCTGTTATTGTAGAACAGAGTTATTGTGTGAAGAAATGAAGAAAGCACCCACACACTGAGATGACCTTTCTGAATACTTCTTTATGGTTGGTCTGAATGTTATTTTTCAAAGCCAAACTAATCTTAAACCTTTATTTTATGCAGCTGAAAATTGGCCAAAGCAGGAAAAAAGAAACTCTGAGGATACTAATCCATATGCCCCTAAATTTATACCTTTCCCAAATGAAAGAAAACCAACCATTCCCTATAAGTACATACAATTAATATCTATATAATAAAACATAACCAATTTCAGGAAAAAGCAATTATTCCAGGAATTCTTAAAATGATTTCCAACATTACAGCAGCTCCATGTATCTCTGCTTTTAGCTGCTGAAGTGGAGTCACGACACCTGCCTCAGCAGACGGCCGTGCACGCACTGCAGAGCCACAGGCACCGGCTTGGCTTGTTAATGTGCACTGAGGCTGCTGCTGCTCGGAAGAGGACAGCCACCTCAAGAACAATTATTTTGTCTTTTAGCACTCCTGTTGCAGTAGCTGCAGCCAAAGCACTTAAAATGCCATCTATTTGCTGCCATCTACAAGTGTCAGGATAGAACTAGAGAAGCACAGACACCTATGGTAAATAGGCTTGCCTTTGCAAGCCTAATGGGAGGATGAAAGCCTTGTTTTTTGGGAAAATTAACCTGATGAGTTCTGCTAGTTTGTCCCTTGAAACACAACTCACAGGTGAAATAGTGCATCCTCAGAAATGAGGAGCATAATGATGCTTTATTGCTTGAGAAAGCCACATGCCTCTAGAGAATTTGTGTCATCATATACCAGGAGTAAGGCTGATGGAGCTGGCTTTAGGCTCTAATAAAGGAGGTGGAAAGAGATGAAAAAACACCATGACAAAAGATGCTTTTGTTACTTGTTGAGATTAATCTGAATCAAAATGTGTTCACAGTTATAATTTCTTCTACAACTGGAAAAAACTGCCAGTAAGAACAGCATGATTTTACTTTCCAATGCCACTGTAATTCTTATTCCTATCAAAGGAGGCTGAAAAAATTGACAAGTTATTTCATTAGGAAATGCAGTTAATTTACAGGCAGGGTAATTTTCCCCCTACAAAATTGTATAATGAGCTTTAAACTCACTAAATAAAGGGTCTCTTCTCTGAGTGATTATGCTTCATTTACACAGGAATTAGTGGTGACTGGACCTCCTTTCAGAGTAGCTTTAAAAGAATTACATTACAAAAAAACGTCAACAGCTTTGAAAAATATCCTAACAGTCAACGGACTAAAAAACACTTCTCAGTGCAGCAGTGCATACATACATTGTCTTCATAAATATCTTTCAAAGGATAAGCACATAGCCGTTAAATCACATACCAGAATCCAGCAAATCTCTAATACTGCTTTCTTATTACATTACTCACTTAGGCATTATGCTGATTGAATGTATAGAAAAGCCTAAAAAAACAGATGGACAAGAATGTGAAGGAGCAATACTTTCCTCTTCAAAAATTGCCCTCACTCTATTCAATGCTAACTATTTATTTATTATATTTATTATGATTTGTTATTATTGTTGTTATTATTATTATTATTTTATCGTGGATTTTTTTACTGATGAGTCTGTCTAAAGAATAGACCCTTTGGTTTATAGCCAATTCTTACCAAATGTAGTCTAGTTCAGTTTTCATATAATTAAGTGGTAGCTAGAAAACCCCAGCATCTCCAAAATGCACGCATTTTTGGATATTTACATAGAAACTAGGCAGTAGAAACCATTCCCAACAGCAGCATGTTTATGGTATCATGATGGTAGTAGATATGGCACATAAATAGTGTTTGTCCCTGGCAAGTTACTGAAAGTAATTAAAGTTCCTGTTACCTAGAGCAGTTGACCCTAAGGTTGTGGAAGTAGGAGAAATATATTTGGAAGTTTCAGTTAAAAATTTCACCTCCCTTTCTTCCTTCGTAGTGTAGGAAGTCCTAATCGTCTTTCCACTGTACCGCAGAAGTGAGATTCATAATATTTAAGGTCTGGAAGGGGCCATTTAATCATGAAGCCTGTCCTCCTTTATCATGGCATTTCGTAAGAGGTCTACGATCACACAGAATCAGTGACATCTGTGCAAGTGCTTAACTAAATCTAAGCCAAAATATCCTGAGTCGGCACCACAGACCATCACAACAGCACAGTTAGTTTACAGGGAATGGGGAGAAAATAATTTTAAAAGGAAAGGGGGGGGGGGAAGAAAAAAAGTATAAGAAAAAAAAAAGAGAAGTAGTAGTAGTAAAAATGAATCATGGGAACAATTGGGATGCAGTCCTCGGGAACGTGGCACACCCATCGTGGATGGGGCACCGGCTCCCTTCGAGCAAAACCGGGAGGTTTTTTGTCCATCCACTGGACAGGAGGGAGAATGCAGCGCGGGAGCGACACCGAGCACAGGGACAGCGGGCAGAGAAAGGGGCTGGCAGGAACGCCTGGAAAGCCTTCTCGACATCCCTGCTTCACTTTCACCCTTCACACACCCACCCTGACATGGTCGGGCCTCCCTCGGAAGCCTGGAAGACAAGTCGGAAGGTGTGAAAGTGGATCTGGTAACTAAAGCAGAAGCCAGCACGGTGCCATGAATACAGCCTGAGTACAGCTCTGCCACGAGGAGGGTGAGCTAGAGCCTGAGGCTGCTCTGGCAGGTGACACACATGCTGCCTACTTTCCAGCAGCTTTGAAAGAAGGAAACCTTTGGATCAGGCTCCTCATGCAAAGTTACGAATACTTTCTGGAGATTTTATGCCTGGAAGTCATTTGCACGCTTTGGAATAAAATGACAAGACCAAAGAATTTGAGAGTTACAATGGTTTTCTCTGACAGAGAAGTCTCTACTTCATCTCATAGAAATCCATCCATACATGGGTGAAACATCAACTTCTGAAAGTGACTGCCTATCTATATGATGTATGCAAAGGAGCATATGCCTCTTGAATACAAATGTAGTAAAGCACCTGTGAAAATGCTTTTTAAATCATAACCAGTATTTACTGAACTGACACAAACCATTTAAAATAATTTAGATAATAAGCACTATCAAAGAACACGAAATGAACTTACTAATACCTACAAAATGATGAGGGACAACTTGCTGACAGTATTGGCACTCAACAAAATTTGGCCACCACAGTAGCTCATATCAACCACTCAACCTACACACTTGGATTATATATTAATTTTGCATGACTGCACATAGTTTTTGGTAGCAACTGGAAGACCTTGGCCACTCGTGGGAGAAGGACGAGTCCACCCCCAGTCTTCCTCCTCCCTATCCCAGATCCAGGTACTGAGGAGGCAGCTCCCAGATGCTGGGTGAGCCCCGCCATGCTGTGCCACAGAGTCACAAACTGGTGTTTGTTGGTTTATATATACTGCACACACTATGCACTGCTCTGATACTTTAGGGAGACTGGGAATTGCTGCTCAATCTGTTTGGATCAGCTGAGTGACTTGAAACAAGCAATTTCACCCCTCCAGTATTCACTTCCCACCCCCCCACCCCCCCCAATAAGGCAATAACAGCAACCTCCTTGGTGTAGCAGCTTCAGACTGTTATTTATAAGAGGAAACTATTACTGCTGAAATTAAATCCTTACGAACTTCACCCCATATGTGAATAATGCTGGTCCAGGTGCAATTTTCTAACCCATCTTTAGTGTTACTAATTAAAAAACCTTTGTTGGACTCTGTTATGGCCTATGAATGTTTTTTACAGGGCGCTCATCTCTGCTCCTTGACTCTTGTCTTTTCCAGTCAGTTTTTCTCTCTCATTCAGCAGCAGCCTCCCTAACACTGCCACACTAGTTTAGTCACACCAGCCACTTCATGACCTCTTGCTGCAGCCTTCAGTAACACAGGACTTCATTCTGCAGCTTCATGAGCTGGATCATTGTGTTGTTACTCAGACATGCTCACCTGGGACATGGAGAGGCACTGAAGCTTTGCACAGTGCCTGGAACAGAATTTTGCTAAAACTCACAGCAACCTTCATTCTCCAAAGTATGCGTAAGACTAAGACACAGCAACAATGCCCCAACACAACTAGCTGCTCTGATTTTTCTGGGGATTAAGGACCACCTGTAAGAAAAGGAGGGAAGGTTTATTTGCCATTGACCCCAAAGAGTCATTTTTCTTTGGACTCATTCTTCAGAGTATGTGGAAAAGGCACAGCACATCACTACAGAGCTCTGCAGAGTGAGCTGCACTCACCCTGCAACTGAAGGATGAGGTTCTTGCATCTCTAACACTAAAGCAAGGGTCCTCTTTTTGGATACAATCAAGAATTAGTTTTTCAGTTGCAGAAATGCTAAATATGCATAAATACATTTTAAAACTGGGCAGAGACATCCATTCCAAATTCTCAGCTTTGACATTCCTCACACACTAAGACTCACTTTCCGACGTGCAGAATAACACACATTTCTGTGGTATTTTACCAGTACTAAGCACTATTACAGGCAAATAGGAACTGATCTATATACCAAAATACACTGCTGAGGATCTGTCATCCCTACTCTATGTATTTCAGATTTTGCTGTTTCTCTGTTCAAACTTCAGACTAGCTCTGCTTTGATGCCTTGTCCTGAAGCTCACACGTACCTGGTGTGCATTCAAGACTCCCTGAGCACATCCTCTAGTTTAGTCTCATTAAAAAAAAAACATCAACTTCACATTCTTCGTGCACTGCTGTTCAACCAAGACCAATCAAAGGGGACCAACTAGGAAATTCACTTCAGAGGAGCATCCCTGATCTGAATTAAAACATGAATATAGATGCAGTTGTTGAGACACTCATTTTTTGTGATCCATTCAGTTTTGACAAATGACCATGTCTCCGTGATAACCACATGGAAGCTCATCATAGGAATAGGATTTGAATTTTTGTTGTAGTTACATTAGACAATGACTAAACCCGCAAGGACTTTAAGCATATATACTCTGAATTGTTTCCTTCCAAAAAGAGCTAAATTATTTTCAGACTGTGTTTTATCACAGCTTACTATCTCAGCAGGCACAGCTCCACTGAAACTGCCTTGTTTGCCTCTACAAGATCCTGTGATTTTTACTGTCAAAAAAATATGCCAGATTTCCCTATTAGTCACTCACTGAATTACAGGGCATGGGATCCCAGGCATGGCCAGCATATCAGGGGCATCAGCATCCCTGCTCACAACCAGATTGTGCTGCTTAGCTGAAGGATGAGATCCTGCTCTTGCCCACATTCAGAATGGACTGGATGTAGAGGAGAGGACCCACACAGTAGCAGTGCCAGGGCCCAGGTAACCCCCTTGCTCTAAGTGGGGCATAAACATCACTTAAGCTGCCTCTAGTTTGTAGCTTTTCAGCTTCAAAGTCAAGTTAATAAAATGGCTGTTGTTGTGAAAGCATTACATAGAAAATAATAAAAGCTCAGAAAAAAATTGTAACAGGGAACAGAAATTCCTCCATAAGCCACGACTATGAATTTGTCCCAACAAACCATTCTGATCATCACAATTTAGCAGCACCTGATTGCTCAGGGACATTATCTTGGCAGTGTCAGCCCAGACTGTAGGCGAGCACCCAACATCTTCAAAGCCCCCCCAGAAGTTAGTGTTAATTTGCAACACTGTTGAAAGGGCCTGCAGACAGGAAAAGGGATGAAAAGCACAAAAAGAGGGACATCCTCTCGTAAATCCAGATGTGGTCCCTCAGATCTTCCTCCTGAGGCACGCTGACAAAGCAAAGCAGCGAAATTGCCTCTTGTGCTGTTCTATAAATGCTCCTTCACCCTGGAAACTGGGAAATTTAAACAATATCAGATTGAGACCCTTCCACTCTCAGGAAACCAATCAACAAATTTATTGCTTGATGCAAGTTTTAATGTTTAGAAAAGTTAAAAGAGGGTTTGTTTTAAAGGATGTTAAAGAAATAGTAGGAAACAACCAAAACAGCATCAGTTACCTGTTACATTTCAACAACTACTGAACCATAAAATCTTCCATCAATCCCTTCAACTTTTTTGGCAAGTCAAACACTCAGGTAGTTATCCTCTGACACAAAACAAAGATTTTACATTTTTGGATGGAAGAAATTAGTGCCATGTCTTTTTGCTATATAAAATATTCCTTTTGCTATCATTCCTTTTCCAAAGCTTTTAGAAAGCCTAGTGAAAGTGGGAGCATACCTTTCACATTATCAAGACAGCACCTAAATTTTCATCTTCCATATTCCAATAAGGCAGCTAGCATAAAACATTTAGAAGCACCATAAGATGGAAATGTAGCAGGGTAACTCATTGAGAACTGAAAGTCTCAGTTGCATCTCTCAGTCATGCACAGTTCTTATTCTTTCCTTCACTGAGAGAAACACAGTAATGAAAGTGTTATAAAATGGTGAATATGACAGGTGCAGGTTAAGATGGAGTCAAACAGAGATGAACTGATATTTTATTATTATTTTAATAAATACATAATCTAACTGCTTTACTTAGATGCATTGGTTCCAGTGTAATTATTTCTATTGCTTATGATATTGGTGCTATATGAGAGTAAATCCCTACCATCTAAAGCCAATAGGAGAGCTAATCTTGACTGCCTATAAAAGGGAAGTATTGTACAATTGCTGAGACAAAGGGAAGAGTACCACCATTTCAGCTGATGATTGCTGTATTACAAATCTTTTTGCAATGCTGATGACTCTTAGGAAAAGGTAAGGCCTATTTCCTGGCCAGAATTTTGTGTTGCTTCAAAATTAAGAGTACAAGAGCAAAAGAGGTACCAAAGGAAAAACAACAAAGAAACAGTGCCTGAAATTTTATGGTGAAACTAAATGATCACGGCTGCAGCTTGCTGCCAGTGGAAATGAGAATAGACTTGCCTTTCCAATACTGTCAGAAAGCCCATCCGGGGAAGATGCCCAACAGTGCCCAAACCAAACCACAGTCAACAGATTACCAGAAGACGATCTTTCTGTTAAGGCTGTTTTTAATAAACAGGCTCATCCAGAACAGGAGGTGAAAACCCCCATCTTTAGAGCACAAATCTTCATCAGTTTCTTTGAAGAAATAGCTTATTTTCAAGTGCTTCAGCATAGCAAATCCCAGGTAAAAGCAAATAAGAAAAATGACCTCTAGAAGTATTGTCATAAATCTCATAGGTGTACTCACTAGTCACTTTTCTAGAAAGTTTCATGCATGTAAGGCATTGCCTTTGAGACCATTTGCCACAATAAAACACAGCTGAAGATGCAAGAAATTTCTCACATATGAGAAAATTTTAATTTTCATTAATTTTATCTCAGTCTAAATAACCAGTCTCTGGAAAAATTGCACAAAAAATTATTTGACACTTCAAGAATAAGGGATATTATTTTAAAGAGATGCCTCATATTTTTTCAGAGTGTCTTGTGATAACATTTCAGTTCTCACTTTAACCAAAAGACTTACTGTTTTTGCAGTACGAGAAGCATATATGATATACTCCATTTCTGGAGTGAAAGGTGAAGTATTTCTGGATATTTCTGGATAAAAGGTGAAAGATATGCAAGACATACATACAATCTTAGGAGAACATATTGAAAGTTATGTAAAAAGTACATTAAAAGACTCCACAAGAGAAATAGTGAATTAGCAGGACGACTAGGGAGATTTTTGTTACCTCTGCTGTTCAGAGGTAACTTTTTCTGCAAAAAAACTGCTAGTGGCTTGAACTGGGATAGCCAAATCCTAGTCAGCAGATCCTTTTAGATTTTCTTAACTCCAGGCCCAACATGTGGCACTAGAGTAGGAAACCACCTCTTGAAATCCTTTCCTAAAGGGGAACCATGAGCTGAGTCTGCCAGGAAGAACTGTAAGACTCCCCTCCTCACTTCTGAGAGACAGGACAAATGAAAACACAAATGAAAAGCATCCATTCTTCCTTCCTATTTGTCTAAACCAGCCCTGTAACCCACCTTCAAAAAATTAAATTTTTGGAAAAACAACAATGTAACCAACTTAGCAGGCAGGAGATAGAACACTGATGCAAGGTGATAATGGTGTCTCAAAGGGCAGAAGAAATTCAGAGTTGGCCTCTGCAAAGAAGATGTAACTCCATGTGCAGACGTGGGTCTAGACAGTTTTAGTGAACATATTTTATTGCTCTGTCAGCCCGTGTTTAAATGTGACTTCACATCTACCTCACTTTTGCATGTGCATACAAAAATATGCATTTTTTAAAAAAAATCTCAGAGAAAAAAGTGTTAGCTGATGTAGAGCAATAATCCTGTGGCAGAACAGTTTACAAAAGATGACAGAAAGCAGGCAGCACAAGTAAACCTCTGGAGAAGATGCCATGGGAAAATGAGAAAAGCTTAGTCAAAGAAGATCAGATAATTAGGGCACTGTTATAAAAAACACAAATGAATTACTGAAATTTAAAACAAACATAGACTAGGTCATAAACTTACTGGTGTCATTAATGCACGGCGAAGTTGAAAGAAAAATCCTCCATGACTAAGGATGAGCGAGTTGTGTGATCAGTTAAAGAGAACAATATGAATTCAAAATAAAAATGTCCCCAAGAGAAAAAAAAAAATCCACCTGTGAAGAGAAGAAAGGAAAAAATCTTACTAAAAAAACAAACCAAACCAAACAAAAACCCCCCCATCAAGTAAGAATTCTATGGAGTTGAGTGACAACAAAAAAAAAAAAACTTCTACAAAGTTAAAACTACAGGGAGGAAAACACAGTCACTTTCTAAGAGGATCAAGTGCTCAAACAGCATCAGTGTCAAGTGCAGAGAGCCTATCAGTCTTACCACAAGAAAAAATGTGCCATGTACACTTATTAATTCCCAACACTGCAGTGCAAAGCTGTAACACCTTTCACAGTATATTAACAGTATAACAATTGCTTCTGGAGAGGCTGGGAAGTTAAAAAGCTAAAAATGAACATTTGAATTTTAAAGTTTGCTTGGGCAGCAACTGAGTACCATACTAAGACTTTAAAATAATGAGAGCAGTGATATACACCAGAAAAACTGGATTTATTTTATAACACCTGTGCACCCACAGAGGATGGCAAGCCTTGTCAGAGCCCTGAGAGTGGCTGAGGATATCTTTTCACACTATTGCTACTATTAGGGTCACTTCACCACTATTGGCTTGGACTACATGGTCTCCAGAGGTCCCTTGCAACTATTCTGTGATTATTTCCCCAGCTGAAGGGGAAGGGAACTGACACAGGCATATTTTAGGAAGCAAGATCTAAGATCTGCTCATTATACTGCATAAATAAGAACTCAGTGTTAATAGTATTTTCATCAAGCCAAAGACTGGATAAGCATTAGAGCCTTAGTTATCCTGTGGCAGAAAAAGTTATAGGGACACTAAAGTTTACACACTGCATTTGTGTGTGAGATTTTAATTTAGTTAAAACAACTTCCAAGATTACTATAACTGAAAGGAGTTGAGAATAAAAAATAAACCTTCATTTGTTTACTGTGTTTAAAGTAAATATTGCTTGCTCAACTTCCTTGAAATATTGCCAAGAGTATTTGTATTTATTTCTTCCTCTAACAGATGAATAACACTTCAAGGAGAAAAATATAAACCCAATGACATCTTCAAACATTCTGATTAGCATCTGAAACAAATGCTATTGTATGATTAACCCCCTACTTTGTCTATTCCCTTTAAAGAACAAAACAGGAGTTTAATTTTAGTTTTGCTAATTACAAAATATACTTACCATAAATTGTTGACTATCCAGTTCTAAGTGCTACTTACCTGTAAAACAAATCAAACAAACAAAGAGTTACTTAACAGCGCAATAAACTACACAGGAGTGTGGATATAATTTAGGTGGCTTGATGATCATTCCTTTTTTGATTACCAGAGTTAAATGAAAAAATGGAGTGAACCCAAGGATTCAGGAAAAAAAATAAGAACTCCAGCTGGAACACTGATATGCAACTGGAAAGCTCAGTCTCAGCAAAAGCACTTTATGACTTGAACTGCACTGCCCCCAAGGTGAAGGGAAAATGGCCAAAACTAAAACTTGCTTGTTCTGACTCTCAGAATTGCTTCTGTCCCACCTAAGATGAGCATCTGTAACACGGGATACAAGCTCTTTATGAGGTACAGTCTCCAGCGTATTCCCTTTCAGACTAAACTTCACAGGAACCACAAACCAATATTGCTTATATTACAAAGAATTTCACAACTTAAATGAGTTAACTAGCAAACTCCACTAAGGCCTTTACATGCTCACTGAGAGTTGGGTAAGGGTAGGGCCATTACTGCATTTGACATTGCTGTGTCTTGGCTTCATTTTTCTTCTAAAAAACTTTCCTTCTTAAAAGAATAAAATTAAACTATAAGCATCTGTTACTCTCTCTCTGTCAAAGGTGACAATTGCAAGGCTGCAAGTACTTAATAGTGGTATCTTTAATAATCAAACAGTGATAGAAATATTGGTTGGAAGGAGCCTCTAGATGTCATCCAGTCCAACTTCCTTTATTGGGAGTGCATAAAATTAGATAAATTCTTGAGTTTAGTGTTCTTTGAAATAGAACTATCAAACAGGAGCTAAATACAGGAAAAACCCCTGTTTCATTAACAAAATATTACAACTAAACAGTTCGCAATATGTATTGCAGTCAGACACTGCATATTTTTATGGCAGAAACTCTGATATTGTGGTACTTAGAGATACAAAGGCTTGAAGGTAATAAAGTTAACAGCTTATTCATTCAAACTCCAACTTTTGCAGGAAATTGTCTGAATACTCTTTGGCATAGAGCATCTTTGATACTGTTATACCAAATACATGTTATTTATCCCTTAAATCATAAAATGTGTTTGAATATGCCAATTTCTTTTTAATACATAATCCATACCATATCAAAATTCAGGCTTTTACTACATATACATGATGTCCAAATTCTAAATACATAGACCCATGCTGCATTCACACTGGGGTCTTGGCAGCTTCCATAACAGAGAACTTTCACAAGTGGACCAAAAGTTCAGTTAGAAATATCATGTATTACAATCCACCATGGCAATGATGTCTTTTGCTTTGAAGATTTAAAATAAAATACAAATTTGAACAAGAAAACCTGTCAAAACAAAAAAAGATATTTGGGGAAGAAGAAAAAATAAATAAAAATCACTAGGATGAAGGAAGAAGGAACAGTGTGGCCTTAAAAATAGCAAGAAATTCTCTCTAATAGCTTTGCCACTGATCATACCATAACCCTTGTTAAATGCATTTCATCTCAGCTCAAAATTTGAAACAGGTCTCATTTGCAGTCAAAATAAATCCAGAAAAGCTTCATAGGGATATTTCTCGTCTAAGCTAAGTTTGTTAATCAATCATGCTAAAGAGTATAGAAAAACAATCTTTAGATTCCTGACTATCTGGAACAATTTTTCATATCTTGAATTCTCCATGTGATGTAAGGATATTAATACAATACACTATTCACAACATTATGACATATTATAATTATCTCCATGGATGCCAGAAACAATTTTGACCATTGTGATAGACTGGGTACTACCTAAAAGAAACAAACCCAGTATATATTTTAAAATATATGGGTACAAGTGCACTATACTTAGATCATACTGACAAAAACTTGAAGAAAGTCAAGGGCAGCTGGGGCTGGGAAAGGATGATGCCAATTTAAACTTTAAGATTGACAGCTCTGTTTGGGATAAGGAAAGCGGAGTGGCTCTTATTCAGCAAGGGAAAATCACTATGGGGGAAGAGAAGATGTAGGAGTAATATATTAAAAATAAATATGGAACTTGAGGGCATGTTTAATGTAAAGCAAGCAAAATGCTTTGCTAAAAAATGTGGCCTTTGTGGTCTTTTGAAACTATTACCATAATTTTTTTTTCTCCCCTTGAGCTAAGTTCTTAAGCAGACATTAAAATAGTTGTAAATGATAATTAGTATTCAGAAACACATTTTAGCACGAGAAATAGAAATGTGCTCTGAGGAGCTCAGCCTTGCTGCCCTGGGACAGCTCTGTCCCCGACACCAAACATGGACAAACAGCTTCCCAAGGCTTTACACTGTCCACGGTCACAATGTGACACCAGTGCCCACTCCTGCATGAGTGAAGTCCTGGGAAACCCAAAAAAAGCCAGCGAGTGCCAGTGAAGGCTCTGGGGGACACAGACACACAGGTCTGCCATCCTGCTGACAGCAAGTGATAAGCACTTCTTGAGTCTTCAAGAACCTGGAAAATCTGAACTTGCAAACCAGTTGGAGGGGGAAAAAAAGCTGCTAAGAAAAGCTTCTCCAACTAAAGTGAGCTTTGGGAACAAATGTAATTTCCAGGAGATCCAGCTCCACTGTTGACACAGGTCTGTTACTTACATGCTGCTTGTAATAATAATTCTGGCCCAGGGTGAACTTCTTTAAGGAAGAACCAAGACTTCAAATTTTACTCTTCTCCAACAAAAAGCTGACTGGCACTTCTGCATCTGCTCCTACTCAACACAAGCAATCATGTACACATGGTTTGGCTTCACAGCCTTCCCAGACCTGACTTTTCATAGCACTTCATGCCTTGGTCTTCACTCCTGCACACTGGACAAGTTCTGCTTCAAGCTGGCCATAGAAACAAGGGCAGGATTTGGCCTCAAGAATTTCCTAATCCAAAAATTCCATTGATGCAACAGCTGCTGCCTTCATATGATGACAGAAAAATTGCACCAACAGTGCAATTTGATGCTATGCCCCTGAGGACCACTTAAAACTACTGCCTTGACTCAGACCACGCTCATTTTCCTCCAGGAAGCTGAAATATAATACTCTCAATGATTTAGAGAGAGCTGTTGAAAAGCCTTTGCCAACCTCAGGAAATCAGGAAAAGTTGTTTTTACTGAGCTGGGAAAGGGGAAAACAACACAAAAACTGTAGGTGTTCTTCTTGGTTTGCTTTTTGAAGCCATTAATTGATCAAATGGTTAACTCTTCATAGAAATATCTGACATAGCTGAGTGAGGCTACAAGATATAAGAATGTGCTTCAGTAAACAGGCTGTAATTAATTTATTACTAAAAAAACATTTATTTATGCACAAAGGAAGGTTTCCAGCTTCCAGGTTTTTATACATACATGTTTTTCACACTAACAATGCCAATATCCACTGACGTAAAAAAGAAAAGAGTCATTTCTGTTTGCATGATAATCTATATCTGCAGAAAAACTTTCCCTATCAAGGGTAAGGAACATCCCTATAGCTCTCCTTCAAAATTTCTGCTTTCTACTGTAATCCCAATAGAAATCTACAGCATCTGGGCTTTACCAAAAATTTCTTACTAAAACTAACGCTCTCCTTTGAGCCCAGAAGAGATTCCATGAGCTGGTTTCTTCCACCCATGCTGACATAAAAGGATTTATTTCTTTCGACAACAAATAAAAATACTGCAACATTAAACTCTGTTTTAGTATATATTTCTGTGATGCACATGTTATTTCTCTGATAGGACTGTATTCCAACTTCCCAAACACCCCCACTCTATATGCTCTAACTGATCTTCCTACTTATACCTAAGTTTAATATACATTAATAAAATCTATTGTCTAAAAAGTTTTATTTGTTTCCTAAAAATAGTACTCCAGCTTTCCAAGCCATTTAAATTTAAGGTGTAACTACAAAGATGTTACATACTGACCTAATCAAAAGCATGTTGACACCAAAATTTGGATCAAGTTTTTGGTGCCCAAACAAATATTTTCTTTTAGCATATTTCTTTGGACTCAAAGACATTTAATTCAGGTCTGGAACTATATCTTGAACATAAAATATATTTCAGAAATAATAATTGAAAAATAAGGAATTAAGTAGTTCCTAAAAAAGAAATTTTTATAAACTTGCATCCACAAAGTTAGTGTTCTGGTATGAATCAGAACTTTATTTCTTATCAAAGAACAACAATCACATCATTCTCTCCATCCATAAAATGTGAACAGCAACTGCTATTCAAGTATTGGTAATGGGTAAAAAAAAGGCTTGTATCAAACCTAATGACTTTTGGAATCAATAATATTAAAACTAAAAAATTGATTTTAAATTAAATGTAGATCTTGGTGTACTGTCATTATACCAAAACACTTACCATAACAATGCACTTCAGTTGTTTTCTAAAAACCCTAACATCTCTTGAAGTTATGGAGCAAAATGCTGGAATTCTTACTCAAATAATAATTAAGTTTTGCTGGACCAAGGACTGTAGATTTCGAGCTAACTCCAAAGGGAACTTGGACAGGGAAATTTCTTCAATAGACCTTTAAGCAATACCTTGATTTCTGTTACAGGTCTGACTAAATCTGGGCAAGTTCTCAAGTGGATTGCAACAATTATTAATGAATATACAAACTCAGCTGATTAGCTTGAGAAAATCTGCATCTCTTCCCCATAAAAAAGTTCTCTCCCTCATGTTGAAATGTATTGGTGCCAGGATGAAAGCTGGCACATGAAAGCTGCAGTGTGGTTGATCACCTTGCTTTCAGCTTTTCCCAGTACGGTGATGCAAAACCTCCAGATTTCATTTGCAAAAACACTCCTTTCTCCAGACATCAAACACTCATTCACGTTGGCAGCACAAAAAACCACTTAGAAACAGCCACAATAATAGCTGTGATCATACATGCAATTATATGCAAAACGCTACAAGAAATTGATGAAAGTTTTGTTCCAGAAGCTGGCAAATTTGCATGGATTTATCCAATCTGTGCTTTGGATAGGGTCATTCATCCCAACAAATAATCTCAGAAGCTCAGTGGTCAGCAGAGTTGAAAGTCTGTGCTTGTGCTAAAAGGTGACATTTGAAATGCACTACATATGCCATTATTTTTAGCTTTGCACATAAATAAAAACTCCCAGTGACAAAAAATACAATAATGCTGAACTTTGCTAGGCAAAACCTGATCGAAACCAACGCAACAGGGGCTCATACAACTTAGTCTGCAGTTCCATGAATTCAGCGTAAATACTCTTACGGATCAATCTAGTTCAAACACTTTTCTTGTCCAAAAACTTAGAGATGCTGCAGTCACTGTTGGTGACTGACCTCGATGCAAACGTCAGCTGATTATCTGGCAGACATCCCCTTTTAGACAGGAAGCTTCTGTTTTCTTTTTTAGCAGCATATGCCTTTCCAAACCATTGATCATTCCATTTCTCATCAGCACTGCTATTTTCTAATCTCTCTTTTTGAATTTTAAACACTGGAATAGAAACTATTCTTTTGATAACTTCCTTAATACTTTCCTGTTCCAAAATAAGCATCTTAACTATTCTTTAATATTTCCATTCTTTTCCTTATTTTGATCTCACAGGTCATCCATTGCCTCTTACTATTTGCTTATTGATATTTCTGCATTTTGCCTAAGCCTCCTCATTGTTACAGATACATTTAACATTAACCTGTTATTTTCCAGTCAAATATGTGTTTCATCAATTCTCTCATATTACTCTGTTCCATTTATGGCCACTAAAACCATAACAGTTTTAAAATTAAATACAAAATACAGAAATGCTGCAACTATGGAGAATTTCAAGTCATTACCTCACAATCACAAATAATAGAACCATCTTTCATGTGGAATTCACTTTAATTTAGTTTGCTTCACTACCAGGCTATCAAAAACAAAACTCTTAAGTGGATTAAAAAGCACTAGCTAAACTTTCAATTGCATAATTTGGCTTAAATTGTTTGTAAGGGCATATAATTATGCCATATAAAACATACCATTGAAAAAAATTCAGTCACTATTCTAAGGAAATGGCTATTTTTGTTTAGTCATGGAAAAATACTCTGAGTTGGAAAGCATAGGGGCCCAGCATACACACTGAGTACAAATTCTTCAGTCTCTTTCACAAATGTCTCTTATTATGGACTAACATATTTTTATTTTGGACTTCCTCAGCAGAAATGTACAGACAAAGATCATTCCCAGTGAACTGAAACACCAGCAAAGTCCCTAGCCTAACGTGGGCTTCCTGCACTGCGACCTTTGCGTGATTTGCCAAGCCCTTCCACATGCATGCAAGGTGCAGGCACTGGGGAGCACCTGGGATTTGCCAAGCAAATTGCAGACACGCTGTTACTCCTCCTGTGCTCAGGAAATAACAGAGTGTGACAGGCACAACTAAAATGCTACCATACGTACTGAAATGCCAGGCAAATTACCCCCGAACACAATGTCTACCCTGAAATCACAAATTGAATATTGAGCAAAAGACTGCCCCTGCAGACCGCCATGTCAAAGTCCATTTGGTTTTGTTTCTGTTTCATGTATTTTTACAACTGCTCCTTCTGAAAGCTGCTCCAAGGCCTCACCATGTTCTTGTTTAAAACCTTTTTCTAATTAACAGTCTTCATCTATTTCTTCCCATTATACCTATTAGCAGTAATGAACTTACAGAGAGCAGTAAGAAGCCTTTCAAAGACTTCATTTGACTTCTCTGAACAGCCAAACACTCTGATTCCTCCCTATTGCCCATAATCAATCATTTTCACAGCCCTGCTTTGTACCTGCTCCACTTTGATTTCACCTCTAGCGGGACTTGAGCTACATTTAAAAAACCCACTCTGGAAATTCCTGAGCCAATAACTTTCAAGTGTCATTTTCTTTTTTCGTCAGCACGTCACTAGTGGCTGCTGGTGGTGGTTTATGGTATGGCTTAGCAGAACACACCAGTACACACTGGTCAGTCATTTCCAGACTGGTGGAAATCTCTTGGAGTGGTGGCTCACACTCCATCAACAGTTCTTGTTATCTGTCCCCAGCCACTGCAATACAGTTCTGTTGAACCTTTTTTAAGAAAACATTTTTTAAGACAAGGTTTTTTAAGACAAGGTGGTCAAATATTGCAGCTTGCCCAGAGGAGCTGCAGATCTCCCTCTTTGGAGATATTCAAGATTTGAGTGGACACAGCCCTGACACAGAAACCTGATCTAATCAGACCTGCTCTGAACAAGGGACTGTACTAGATGACCTCCTGGAGGTCTCTTTCAACTTCTTTTAGAGTCCTTTTACTCTAGTGACTTGACCAGCCAGTTTCTTATGACTGATGAACTGATATACATAAGGTACTACTCTTTTCACCTATTTTGCAAGATTTAAACCAGTGCAGCAATTTAATTTTATCCTCGTTTTTCCTAACGGCAACAATAAAGCTGTGTTTTTCATTTGCTTTAAGCTTTTTGTCCACTTCTTAAGGTATGTTTTGAAAGCAGTTCTTTGTCCAAGTAGATATGGAATTTTTCTTTACCTTTCTTCCCAAGAAAGGCCAGAATAATTCAGGATTTTTTACAAGGTTTGTACCTTTGACCTGTGGAATTCTTGTCTGGCCCTACATTCAGTTCCTGAGCTCATCACTGTGGCTATCAATATGAATGAGACTTCTTAAAGTTGTTGCTTTCAAAATTACAGGATAAAACAAATTACAGACCTACTTTAGCCCCTTCAATCAATAAATTTAAAAATAGCATTACAGGGAGTCTCATCACAGACATGATTTTGGCATGCCTAAGTCTAGCCCAACAGAGCACAATCCCCTGCTGCCCCAGGGTGTATTAAGTATTTAAAAAAAATAAATCCAGAAATATCTCTCTCATATATCCAGAAATAACTGGGTTCAACCATTATTCTCCAATATATACTTAACAAGTAATACAGCATGGTCATTGTGCATCTTATTGTGTGGCTGTGAGTCCGAGTTCTATTCAAGGAGCATAAAATTCACAATTCATTTTGCAGTATTTATGATGCAATGTATGAACACAGGTGTTTGCTGAGCAATGATGAATGATGAGACTAAAAGCCAGACATCTGCACTGAATAACGTGAATAATTCAACTCCTGTTTGCTCCCCAAGAAGCACAGAGGATATGCACCTTTAAGCTGCAAATGCTTAACTGTATCAGCTGTCAGGTGCATGTCTCCCCTCAACACTGTGCAGGACACAGACTTCAATTATTTCTGCTCAATTCATCACATTTTAGCCAGTGTGGAACTCTGTAGTCCACTAACAGCATAAATAACATTAACACCCACACCTTTCACCTTAACCTTTTGTGCAAAGAGGCTAACCATTCCTGGAGTCAAAAGAGCCTGATCTTGCCATGAAGTCAATAAATCCTGTGGTTTCACAGGACATGGCCAGTGTGGAACTCTGTAGTCCACTAACAGCATAAATAACATTAACACCCACACCTTTCACCTTAACCTTTTGTGCAAAGAGGCTAACCATTCCTGGAGTCAAAAGAGCCTGATCTTGCCATGAAGTCAATAAATCCTGTGGTTTCACAGGACATGGCCAGTTTGGCTACAAAGGCAATTCCCTGCTCACAGCTGGGTATGATATGGAGATACCACCAGTAAAGATTTCTTCAGCTTGTAATCAGTGCTGTGGGAGTTAGCACCAGCTGGTAGAGGCTGGTGTCTTCTCACCTCTCTCCAAGCACACTTTCAACAACTGGGAGAGCTGGCCCTCATATTATGCTTTCTGCTGTAATCCTAAAGTATCTGGAGCCCTTTGGTACTTCACTTGACTTCATTCTGGTCTGCTAATTTACTTGCTCGAGCTCTTGCAAGTCCTGAGAGTGCACACTTAATATCTGAAATACAGCTCTTTGAAATCATGCTGGCAAAATAGATGCACATACTCCTAGCTTGAAGCAAAAGGGTAACTAACATTCTAAAAGAAAATAAATTTTAAAAAATAGCACAATGCAGGCAGTGCTTTCCTGCTGACAAATGTGTAAGACAACGTAGCAGACATGCACTTTTGAAATGCAGGTGGGCTTTTATTCCTGGCAGTGCAGTGAGAGAGGTAATTCCAGATGTGGGGGAAACGACACCCCTCAAAAAGGGATTTGCAATGATATAGCACAGAGGAAGCCTGGAGCAAACTGGCACCATCTAGAAAGCTGGAAGAGAGCCAACCAAATTATGGCCCAGGCTCTTTAGAGCCCTGTCCCCCCCTTCAGTGGGAACTGCACAGGAAAAGGATGATTGTGAGAGGGTAGATGACAGGAATAGCCTTCATTGCGCATGGAAAGGAGCGTAAATTACAATCCCTTGTGCATACAGAGGCAAAACAAGGTTCACAATGCCTTATTATATTAAGCCACATGATGAAAATGATTGTTTACATTGGTTCATTAATGTTTGTACAGGGCTGTGAACATGCAAAGTGCTAAGTATCAGCACAAGCATCAGTATGGTATCTCAACTTTGACATGTTCGTAAGTGTTGTAACAAAAGAAAACACACTTTACTCCTAACAATTATTGTCCACAAAACATGGTGTTTAGCATTTTGTCTCTATACATCATTTCTGACCACACAAAGTCAGAAAAGGCTATCATTACTGTGTATTGTTATACTGAGTAATTTATTCTTCCAAAAGACTAAATGTGTGCAATCATCAATAAACTAACAAATTCAACACACTAGACTCACACATTTGGCACTGCAAGACTCTGCAAGCTCTGTGTTGCTAAAAACACCTTTAGTCAGATTTAGTACAATGCCTTATGTTGTACCACCTGGTGAAAGGGAGGTTGTTTCTCAGCTTTCTACTTTATTTTTTTTATTCTTTTGTAACTCTAGCAGACCTCAAATCAACAGGAGGTTTTAGGATTAAGTGCTGAGATCTATTGCCTGAGTGGAGTACCTCAGCATCTCAGAAAGGCGGTTTTGTTCGAATGCCAGCTGGAGCAGTAAACTCTATTAACAGAAGAAATATCTGTCCTCATCTCTGCTGAGTGAAAGAGTGAAAGCAAAGGGGACTGCAAATAAATCTCTCCCCCAGCCTCGGTGCCCTGGCAGGGCAGGCCCTTTCCTCCAGCCAGGCTTTCAGCTGAGCAATACCTGCTCATTTCCTGGATCAAAGAAAATTCTACAAGGCCTTTCTTGCTGCCCTTTCATGTATCCCCCTGCCATCTCCAAAGGCTGGCTGTGTCTCTCTGCCTCTCCTGGCTGCAGAGGCAGAGCTCACCATGTGAGCTTGTCAGCTCTGCTCCAGCAGCTCCTCCTCCAAGGCTTCCCAGTGGCGATCAGGGAAAGGGCAGCCTGCCCTGTGCCCCAAAGGCATCTGCTGAAAGGGGTCACAGGGGCCAGGGCAGGTTTCCCCTCCCCTTAGCTATAGCCTGTTAGAGGAGCATGTGGCAGGAAGGGAATTGTTAAACTTCAGGAAGGTTAATAATGAAAAACCCTCGGGGGTTGAGACCAATCTCACTTAATACTTGTATTAATGACTGGCACAAAAGTATAAAAACAAACAAATAGATTCCCTGAGACCTACATGCCTGGAGGGAGAGTTGGGGGTTCACAGAGCAGGGGCTGGATTATCTGGAAGGGTAATAGAAATGGGATGAAATTTAATAGGAGTGTGCAAGGTCAGAAGCTTTGGGACTAATAACAAGACTTTCTGCTATAAACTGTGATGTTGTCAGATGGAGGAGCTGTGTAGGGAGAAGTATATTTGTAGAATATGGGATGTCTGCAAATCATCAGCCATGAAAAGAGTAAACACATCAGGTGATGTATACCCAGAAGAGTGAAGGAAGATTGATTTTCGTGGTAAATGCTCCTTTGAGAGCTCTTCCTTTGAAATACTATTGACAATGCCAACCATGTTCCAGAAAGAGTCCTTCCAACCAGAACAGCCCCAGAAATAGGCTGCAAAAACCAGCAAGGCAATGTTCTGATGCAACAGGACTAAACAACCTCACTTTTTACTCTAGCAACACCAGGACAAGAAGGACATACCAGGCAAATTAAACAGTCCAAACAGTCCACATTATGCTAAAAGATACACAGCTATAGGTTTAAGAAGAAAATAAAAAAGAAGCCTAGCAGAAGATTTCTGGAAGTGTTTCCCCATCAGAATCCCATCATCTTATATGGGGTTTGCAAAGTTCATAGAAAAGTGAAGGTCAGAGGAAAAAATTATGCAACAGGACCCGATTTACAGTAAAAAAACTACTACATATACTCTACATATTGGCACCAGATTGTTTTCCAAAACTTTTCTCTGTGTTTCTCTAGAGCAAACTTTCACAAAAATTGTTTTGTTTGGGATTTTTTAGCGTTGTTGACTAGTGGTGGCAAGGTTTTTCCCCTCCATTTCTTGCAAAAGTGCCAATAGCTTTTTCACTTTTCACACTAATGCTGTAACACTGCATCCCCCAAACACCTGAAGGTACACCTGACAGCTTGTACCTGCTCTACCCCACAGAACCTCTTTGTGAGACAGGAAAGCAAAATGTGCCTATTCTGCCTTGCTCCAGCTGCCTCCCCCCAGCTGATTGTTACTATCTTTGTGATTTCTAAAAGAGTATGGTGCATTCCTTCAGGCCTGTGCTGTCTGTCACACTTTCCTAGCCCACCATGAGCCACTTGTAAGAAGTACATCGTCTGCACTGCTGCCCCCACCCAGTTGCCATTGCAGATCCATCCTTTCCCATTGAACAAGACCACTCGTTGTAGAGCAGCCCTGTCCTTAGTCTTGCAGCACAGTAACTGCCCGTGGGTTATGCTCAGAGAGAATAAGCATGCAAAATACTAATCAGGCTGCCAGAATGACCAAACCCTGTGAAAGACAAAATCTGCAACAAGGAGGCCTGAAAAAGTCGTATAAATAAGGCAGCAGCAAGTGTTTTGAGGAATGAGCTCAAGCAAGTAAAGTGGAATAGAAGAGTTTTCCTGATCTCAAATTCTAAAAGCACCAGGAGCACACGGCTCCTCAGAGCTCTCCCTGTGCCTGACAGTGATTTCAGGAAGCCAGAAACATCTCATCAATGGTGCTAAGGAAAGCAGGAACGTATTCAGTGTTTTCCTTGACAAGACCCACACACTACAGAAACAGCTGCTGGGGAGGGACAGCCAACAGCTCAGAGCTCCAGTTTGGATGGTCCACAGAAAAAGCAGAAAAGTAGTTCAATTGAATGGACAGAAAATTATGGCCTTCACTTAGAGAAATGTGTCCACAATCCCCTGATAACAAATAGCAAAGGCATTTCTTCAGAAAGCTGTTTGCTCTTGAAAATATTAATTTAATCAGATTAGGTTTGGTAAACAAACAGAAGAAATAGGAACATTCTTGTCAATTTGAACAATACTGAACTTGAAATATTTCTATGCCCCTAAACCAGCATATTATAGAATGCTAGTTTTTCCAAGTAGAATGACAGAAAATTAAAAAATGTTCAGCTCTCCTGGGGAATGGAAGTTCCAGTTTCCAGTCAGCTTTCTCAGCTGTCATGGACAAACTTAGGCTTTGGATTGTCCCCATGCTTTAAGTGGGCTCACAGAATTTCTGCCTTTCACTGAGAAGAAAAAAAGCATTTATTATGTAACTAATAGTAGCACTGACCTCCTTTGTCGCACCCTTCCAGGACAGCTTTATTTTGTAGGCTGGAGAGAAATGCTCTCTTCCTAAAAGTTAGGTGCCAACTGCTAAGCCATGAATAGAAATAAACAAAAAGACATTTACAGACCACAACCCAGAAGAATGATCAGTTCCTCCTTGCGTTATATCTATTACCTAGACTTCACTTTTCTAACAGCATCAAACTCAAGCCCAGTGCTCAAAGCTGCATCTAGTTTGTAAGTAAAACAAGCAAAAACTTGATTTCTCTGGCTCCTTCTGTTAAAGAG